>NW_024121388.1:2192481-2339172 GCF_016745375.1 Pimephales promelas | reverse complement strand
AACTGTTTTTACTGTATTTTTTTTATTTTTAATCAAATAAAGGCAAACTTGGTGAGCAGGAGACTGTTTTAAAAACATTAAAAATCTTATTGATCCCCAACGTTTGAACGGCAGTGTGCGTTCATCAGGAAGTTGAGACTGAATTACTGACAACTTGTTTCAGTTTCAGAATCACTTCTTTCTTTTGAAGACAAAACCTCCTTTTATCTGCACCTTACAACATTTATCCACTCTTATAACTTTTAAACTTTGCAGACTTTTACACTCACAAACATCTCTATTACACACTCCATGAAAGGGCTATCAGGAACAGCACAACAGAGGCACTTTAAAGCATGGATGTGTGTGTGTGTGTGTGCTCAGACTCAGGGGCGCGCTGCTGTCAGCTGCTGCTGTCGGTGTTCCAGCACCCGTTGCCGAGCTCTCTCGGCTCCCTAACATCCACTCGCTGGCCCCGGGGCTCGTGGAGCAGCTGAGGAGCGTGGAGCAGAACCGGCCCTCCACGCCTGCCCAACTACAGGCCGTACAGGACGGGGTTAAAGTGCTGGAGAGCCTCGTCGCCATGGCAGAGGAACACAGCCGTAAGTGCTCGCCAGTTACCGAATAAAGCCTACTGTATCATATTTGATACGCAAATACCTTTAAAGGGGACATAGCACTTAAACTTTTTCATGATTTCATAATTGGTCACGGTGCTTTCTACCAACCCAGAAAACATAAAAACCCAGTAACTCTGATCTGGTGAGTCTTTCTCTGAGAGAATGTTATAAAATATAAAATTTCTTATTATAATACTCCCGACCCTTAATCTGCACGTTTTACACGCACACCAACAGAGCCCAGTTCTAACGCACTGGAGAAGATCCAGCGACGCCTGAAACCACAGTTGAAAGTACAAAAATGAGCAGCTGCATGTCAAGTTCTTCCCTTAACCCGCTCTGTGTCCCGCAGGAGTTCAGTTGCTGGCTCTGCTGGTGCCGACGCTCATCTCATACCTGCTGGACGAGACGAGTGTCTCCACGGCACCCAGCTGCTCCACAGGCCTGCACGAGTTCGCCCTGCAGAACCTGATGCACATCGGGCCGCTGTACCCCGCAGCCTTCAAGACCGTCATGGGGGCAGCGCCAGAACTCAAGACCCGGCTCGAGGCGGCCATCAGATCCACACAGGCCAACAGCAAAGCCAAGGCGGCGGCCAGACAGGCTCAGCCCAGTGTGCAAGCGGCGCCCACCATCAAACTCAAGACCAGCTTCTTCTAGTCCATCACCTGGATGTCTGTAGAACGCTGACGTGAATAAAAGTTACAGTGACGCTGTCATAAATCATAAGGATCTGTTACAAGCTTTACATCTTGTTTGTTTTTATGGACACATTTGAAATGCACCTTCATTCAAACTTAATAACCTACTTTTGAAAGCTCACGTTACACTGGTGGAAATAGAGATTCCCATTTACCTGAATATTTCCATGAACACATTCCCATGTTGTTGTTGTTTTTTTAACTGTGTTGCTTTTATTATAATTTAAGCCTCATATCATATTTATAAATTTTCCAGAAATTTCACAAAAATGTGTGGTTTCTGGTCAGTAATGATCATTGTTTTAAAGATTCAAGTATGAACTACTTGACTTCTGCTGTGGTTGTCTATGAATTCGGCTGAATCGCTGTTTAAATGTTGTTGGGGTCTGGGAATCTAATGAATATTTTACAGTTGCTCAATGCTGGAGTTCTTGTTTGAGCTTTTAATAACTTGATTATGTCTGCCTTTCATTGCCTGTCATTCATTAAGTAAAAATATGTAATATATGCACCATTGCCTGTCATTCATATACAAATAATGTCCCAAAAACCGTCCATAAGAGATTAGATGGTTGATCCTGCACAGTTGTTCTCATGTATTCAAGCTATCGGGTGTAAAACCTAAGATATAAGCTTGATTTGCCCGACCTGATGCAGATCTCACTGGTTAAGGCTGGGTAGGGTGAGGGATTAGATGATCAGGAGTGCCTAAGCCTATAAAGATCGCTAATTTGGGCAAAATACCAGGTATAAATCGGCTGAAGCGACACATCCTGGCAGTTGCAATAGTACGGCAGGCTATGCAATACTCGTTCCCTTACTCTTAGGGAACCAAGGTTACGTTCCCTTTTTGAGAACGGTCACTTCATATTGCATTGCTAATACGAAGTGGGGACGAAATGTAAAACGCTGCATATTAGCAACTGGCTGAATTAACCAGAGCCTAGGTAAACAACACGAACATGCCATGATCAGTCTCCCAGTATAGTGACACTAACCGGACCGGGTCGGGTTCAGGATTAAAACTGGGACTCATAACCATCCTAGGCCTACTTGTGCTTATGGACAGTAACATGCACTCTGAGGGGACCCTGGCCTGCAGGCAAGGAACCTCCAGATTATAAAATCGGAGAAATGTCGACAGCGAGGACCAGCTGGCCGCTGCACAAATATCTTGAATTGGTACACCACCGGACCACGCCCACGATGATTCTATGCCTCTCGTGGAATGGGCTTTAGCACCTATGGGACAGACCTGGACCCAGCGAGATTGCGTCCACTATCCATCTGGATAGTCTCTGTTTTTTCGTGACTGCCTAACCGGTGCAGAACACTCCAAGTATATTTTTAGAGCCCTAGCGGGACACAGCTGATTAGTGCCACCACAATTTTCTGGAAGTGCTAGCAGAGTAATGACCTGAGCTCTGAATGGGGTTGACAGCACCTTAGGTACACACCCGTGCCTTGGCTTGAGAGTGACTCTGGAGTCATTTATCCCAAAATCCAGGCAGGATGGGCTCACAGAGAATCCCTCACTCTCTTGACTGATACCAAGCCAGCAGCAGAGCAGTCTTCAGTGAAAGTGGTTTGAGGTCGACCGTCTGTAGCGGGGTGGCCATACTAAGGACCCTTTCTAAGTAACCCCAAGGACCGTGGAAAAGACCCATTCTGGTATAGTGGGAGACCTGGGGGTTCAACCTCCTGGCTCCTTTGAGAAAACGAATGATAAGGTTGTTTCTCCCCAGCGACTGGCCAGCCAGAGGAGCATGGTGAACTGCCATGGCCATCACGTACACTTTGAGCATGGATGGGGAGCGGCACGCATCCAGGAGCTCTTGTAAGAAAGAGCACCACTGACACTTCACATGATTGGGGCTCAAAGTCTATGGCTGAGCACCAGCCAGCAAATACTGACCACTTTAAAGCAAAGAGGCATCTTGTAGATGTTGTTCTAGCCTCAGTGATGGTGTTTAAGACCTTTTCTGGAAGGTCCCTGAAAACCAGTTCAGGGGCCATACATGGAGTTGGGGCAAGGGTGCCAGATCGCCCTGCACAGGGGCCCCTGAGACTCGACACCCTGCACAGAGGCCCCAGAGACCCGACACCCTGCCCAGGGGGCCCAGAGACCCGACACCCTGCACAGGGGGCCCAGAGACCCGACACCCTTCACAGGGCCCCAGAGACCCGACACCCTGCACAGGGGCCCCAGAGACCCGACACCCTTCTCAGGGACCCCAGAGACCCGACACCCTGCACAGGGGCCCCAGAGACTCGACACCCTGCACAGGGGCCCCAGAGACCCGACACCCTTCACAGAGGACACCCTCCCCAGAGACCCTTCACAGGGGCCCCAGAGACCCTAGCTGTGTGCGTCAGTGTTCAGAAGAAAAGAGTGTGTGTTTGTTTGGACTCATTGAGACTCAATGGTTCTCACGGTCTCATTTCCAACACCTGCGCTTCATGTCCTGTTTGTATGCTCAAATAACCTGACGGTTCATTCAGTCTCATTAGCTGAGCTCCGTTTCCTGTGTTTCCTGGTATTGTGGGTTTGATTATGGCTCTATATGCAGTTCTTGTGTTTATGATTACATTTTGGATTCGTTTCTTGTTTTGTGGATTGTTGTCATGTGTTTTGACCAATTTAGATTATTTAGTGTATGAATCATAATATTTTAATATTGTTCATGTAATAAATACATGAATGAATATATTCAAATATGCCTTTTAAACAGTTTTTTAATGTAATATTGCAACATAAATGATCATGGAAAGTTGCACTTGCATGACAAAACCTTGTTACAGTTTTTTTGAATGCATTAAAAATAAAATCCAATGCAAAGTCAGGAAAAATCAGTTCTGTAATTGTGAGTTTAATCTGGAGAGGTGTTTGATCATAAAGTGATCATAAAGTGCATGGCGTAGTTTACTGCTCTTTCCATTGGATTAGATTTTTTTTTAATCTATTTAAAAAAAAACTAATGAGGTTTTGTGATGCATGAGCAACTTGCAAGATGCATGAACATGTGCAAATGCAAATGTAATGTGGAGGGATGCTTTCATAAAGTGATCAAGTGCATGTTATAGTTTACTGCTCAGATTCAACAGTAGAGGACATTTATGATTCATGCATTGAAACAATGTGGACTCGAATGACATTACAAACTGACCTATATCAAATATGAGCACAATGCCTGGCATCAGTGAGTTTATTAAACAGCCTGTGGAGGGAGACACATCCTCGAGCCCGAGCAACAAACCCATCAAACCCATTAAACTCCCGCAGCGGGAAACGACGTTAACGACCTGTTCTCCGCTCCCACATTCCTCCGCGGCGGCGATGATGACGTCACGAAGTGTTCCTCAAACATCCCGACACCAGACCCTCCTCATCCTCTCCGGACTCCTCTGCGACTCACTGCCTCTCAGGACCCGACACCGGACCTCATCCTCCCGGACTCACAGTCTCTCAGGTGAGTTTCAGCAATATGAAGAATTATATGAGCTTCGATAAAATCCAGTTTGTTCATTTTATAGAACAAACATTATTTATTAGAACATTTTTGAATAAAAGTGTGTTAAACAGTGATGTCTTTGCGTTTTGGATTTGAAGTGAATTCATAAAACAGACTATTGTGCAGAAACAGATCATATTAGCTACTAATATCGTACGGTAAGTATGCGACTGATTGATATGCACTGAACACACTGTTAAAGTGTTTTATGGCGGCGTGTTATTGCATTTTAAATAGTTGCTTTAACTTTTAAACACATTTCTAGAAGTATGCGCCTGGAGCTGAGCCAATGGAAGCAGAGGGAAGGGTTGTCACATGTTTTCTGTGATGATGTACTGGTGTGTTGTTCTGATGTGTTTAACCCATGTAGAACCAGTATGATGCTGGGAATGTTCCTGATAATGACAGCTGTTGCCGGTGCTGTTGCTCAAGAGGCAGAAGAGCCCGTCTCATATACGGCAAGTGCATTATTAACCTGTCACGATTATTAATTAATCATACATGATCCTTTCTATCTACCAATCAGATTTGTGATTTTCAGAAGTTTACAGTGTAGAAGTTTAATCTTACAATTAGGTTTAGTGCTTCTACATTAGTGTGATTCACCATCAGCTCCCTCTGATTTTAGGGATAAGTTACAGTTATGTTAATGATTATGTTTATGGATAAGTTACAGTCAGGGTTATGGAAAAGTTACGGTTATGTTTATGGATCAGTTACGGTCAGGGATAGCTTTATGGATAAGTTACAGTTAGGTTTATGTTAGCCTGTGGAGTTACAGTTAGGTTTATGGATTAGTTACGGTTATGTCAATGGATAAGTTATGGTCAGGGTTATGGATAATTTATGGTTATGTTCATGGATAAGTTACGGTCAGGGTTATTATGGATATGTTACGGTTATGTTTATGGATAAGTTACGGTTATGTTTATGGATAAGTTACGGTTATGTTTATGGATAAGTTACGGTTATGTTTATGGATAAGTTACGGTTATGTTTATGGATAAGTTACGGTTATGTTAATGGATAAGTTACGGTTAATGGATAAGTTACGGTTATGTTCATGGATAAGTTATGGTCAGGGTTATGTTTTTTGAATACGGCTAAGACTACATTTTCAGACAGGAATGTTTTTTCCAGGATCAACAAAATATGTTGATTTAGGAATTTGGCCAAATCATGTTACCATTAATCACGTTTATTCAATCTAATTACAATTATTTGAGATAACTGCAAAAATGACATTTTACATCTAAATAAGGGGATATTAAATGATCATGAAATGGCATCAGACGCCCACACTGAACTACAGCTGAAAGACCCTGAGCTGGTCGGCCTGATGTCAGATGGTTTTATTAGAGGTTTGGACAATTCCTCTTTTTTTACCTTCCAGGGGGTCAATCAGGGAAACCAGCTCAGGATCTTTTAGCTGTGTATTCAGTGTGGACATCTGATGCCATTTCATGGGCTTATTTAGATGGCAAAGTGTAATGTTTGCGGTGATCTCTAATAAGGGGTGGAAAAACACTTCCTTCGTTTGAAATGATCGTGACAGGCCTGTTTACATACATGTGTGATTGTGTTGTTATTACAGCTCATATATGTGTTCAACTGACTGTTATTGTTCACAGTGCACAGAAGGCTATGAATATGATCCCGTTAAAGAGGTATGCACAGGTAATAACCTTCAGTGCGGTTGATATAACACTCTCTCTCTGGTCTTGTAAGCACAACTGTTGTGTTTCTGTGTTTGAGAAGGAAACCGAAGGCCACAGTAACGGCGGTTTCTCTCCGTGTGTGTGAACAGATGTTGACGAGTGCGCCCTTGTTTCTGATGCCTGTAAAGGGGGCATGAGGTGCATAAACCACTACGGCGGATACCTCTGCCTCCCTCAGAACGCACAGATCTTCGTCAGCGACGGGGACGAGTCCTCACACTCATCAAACCCACCGAACCCTCGGACCCGCTCGGACCCCAGAGCCGGAGACGCACGCTGCTCGCCCGGGTTCACACGCGACGTGCAGAACGTCTGTCAAGGTACGGCGGAGAGCACACAGTAGGACATCGATGACTAGAACATGTGCACCATTACATGTACAGGGAGAAGCTTAATGAGCAGAAGAGATAAGAGTATAGTCGAGAAGGCCGTGTATCGTAGGGTTTAAAACAGTTCAGTGATGATGACGCTCGAACGGCAGCGAACAGGGAACGTTCTGGCAAGTCATGAACAAACGTTCTTCATTCAGAGCTGTCTGTTCTTTTTTTTAAAAACTACTTACTAATTGAGAGAACATTCCGAATTAATGTTCCATTATGTTTGCAAAATTATACAATGGAATGTTTCCTTAGTGTTCTCATATCTAAGAAAAATTAATAAGTAATTAAATATTTTTAAAACATTTAAAAAAGTTTGAAATAAAAGTCGAGAGAACATTCAAAAATAATGTTTTTATATCTAATGAGAACGTTAGCAAAACATTCTTAGAACATGTTGTTGTTGTGGGTGGGCTGAGCTTTAACTCTTGAGTTTTTACCGTGTGTGTGTGTGTGTGTGTGTGTGTGTGTGCAGATGTAGACGAATGCGCTCAGGACACACACACCTGCAGTGCAGAGCAGACCTGCTTCAACACCAGAGGCTCTTACACCTGCCAGTGTCCTCCTGGACTCCAGAAACACAGAGAGCAGTGTGTGGGTGAGTGCAGAACAGCACTGGTCTGGGGTCAGAGGTCAGCCAGAGTGCTCTTGTGATCTCACTGGTAAAGACAGGCTATTTTTCCTGTGCATGCATACCTGCAGTAGCGGTTCTAGGCACGGGGAACCGGGCAGTCGCCCGGGGCGGCATTTCTTCATGTCACATGGGGGGCGGCACGAGCAGTTAAAAAAAAATACTCTGTGCCGCGAAGTTTTTCTATTTTTTATAATTTCGATTCAATTATTGGCAATGGCGCCCTGCTTGCTGAGAAGGTGCCGTGCGCAGAAGCGATGTCAAGGGGATCTCCTGATTAGTTCACGTATCGCGTCTTTTGCGCGCTCGAGGTCGTTATTTCAAATCCTCTATGTTCAAATAGGCGCACGGGACGCGCGCTCATAAACTTTTCAGTATGGGAGTGCACGTGCACCCAAACACTTGGGTGTTTTTTTCTCTTCTCCGTAAATAAATCTTTTAGCAGAGCTACAGCAAGCGTTTTTCTGTGGTGGAAATACATTAGCTACTAAAACTCATTGTGTAGAGCGCAGGGTGCATGGTTGTATAGCATGGTTGTATAGCAACGACAGCCATGGGAAAATCGGTACGAATTTTACTATTAATAATAAAAGATAAGCTACTGTGCATTATAAATGTCAGGAATGTATCTTTATTGACTCATTCTTTTTATAGAGATGATTTAAATGCTGAAATATGAGGTTTATCTTTATATAAAACCCTTTTTTGTGTGTTAAACTTTTTTTTAAGTTTAGTAGGTAAAATGAAAGACACTCCTTTAAAACAAACCGTTAATATTATTAACTTGGTGAATTGATTTCACTGTGTATTAGGCTTTTTGAACAAGATTCTGTGTATGTGATCATTTTGGTCACCATATTATCTAATACTTTTCATAATGATCAACTAAAATCAACTTTAATTATGAGTTTTTACAGTAGCCTCGAATATGCAAAGTTTTTTTTTTTTTTTTTGGGGGGAGCGCTCGAAGGGGGTCTCGCCCAGGGTGTAATTCAAAGTAGAACCGCCACTGTATACCTGTGTATCTGTGTACTGTAGATATGTATCTGTGTAGATGTGTATCTGTTACGTGCATGTGTGGAAGGTTCAGTCATTATGTTTCTCATCCATGTGAACTAGCGACTTTCAGACTTTTGAAACTGAGTCCCCTTCAGAAATCCCTGAAACCCATGCAAATGTTTAATCAGATTTTGGTCTATCAAACAATAATCGAAAACAAAAAGGAGATGTTACCATTATCACCCTGCAAATCTGTCAAGAATCCCATCGGTTATATGAGCAGTGTTTGTGTTAACCTCTTTGCAGACAGAAACGAGTGTCTGCTGTCACACTTCTGCATGCACACGTGTGTGAACACCGCTGGCTCTTACTACTGCGAGTGCAATGATGGATACCAGCTCGCCAGCAACAACCACAGCTGTGTAGGTGAGTTAAAGACCAGACCTGTGTGTGTGCGTGTGTGTGTGTGTGTGTGTGTGTCTGTTTTGGTGGACAAATCCTGTCCTTAACAACATGCATTTCTAACCTACTGCTCTTCCCTCTCTTAATACGAAATACATTTGATGGAGTCAGTGGATTAAAATAGCATGGTCAGTGCTTTTAAAGGAGTAGTTCACTTTTGAAAAAACTTTTGCTGATAATTTACTCGCCCCCATGTCATCCAAGATGTCCATGTCTTTCTTTCTTCAGTCGAAAAGAAATTTAGGTTTTTGATGAAAACATTCCAGGATTTTTCTCCATATAATGGACTTCAATGGGAACCAAACGGTTCAAGGTCCAAAAGACAGTTAATAACAGTTTCAGATGCAGCTTCAAATGTCTTTAAACGACACCAGACGATGAATAAGGGTCTTATCATGCGAAACGATCGCTTATTTCAAAGCTTATTCCAAACATGTAACTTTTCTAAGGACAAATGCTAGCCTTTCTCTATTCTGTGAGGCGCGTTTGTAACGTCTCGTAATACGTAATTACGTTCAAAAGGTCACGGGCGACGTAGCCGGAAGTACAGAGTCAGTGTTTACAAGTTGAACGCATAGGTTGAACGTGCAAACTAACTCAAACGCCGTTTACAAAAAAAGGAATTAAAAGGTAAAACAACGATGTCGGACGATTTTGATTCTGTACTTCCGGCTATGTCGCCCGTGACCTTTTGAACGTAATTACGTATTACGAGACGTTACAAACGCGCCTCACAGAATAGAGAAAGGCTAGCATTTGTCCTTAGAAAAGTTACATGTTTGGAATAAGCTTTGAAATAAGCGATCGTTTCGCATGATAAGACCCTTATTCATCGTCTGGTGTCATTTACAGACATTTGAAGCTGCATCTGAAACTGTTATTAACTGTCTTTTGGACCTTGAACCGTTTGGTTCCCATTGAAGTCCATTATATGGAGAAAAATCCTGGAATGTTTTCATCAAAAACCTTAATTTCTTTTCGACTGAGGAAAGAAAGACATGGACATCTTGGATGACATGGGGGTGAGTAAATTATCAGCAAAAGTTTTTTAAAAGTGAACTACTCCTTTAAGTGTTATATTCACAGTAGAATATTCAATATTGGGCAACATACAGGAAGCCTCCTATATTTTATAGTAATAGACAATAGACACAGTCTGTTACACTTATGATCACTGTGTCAATACCTTAAAGTGAAATAGATGTCCTTATGATAAATGGGCAAGCTTGCTTCAGAGTTCTGCCAAGAATTTGACTTCAGATCTTTCACAAAGGAATTTAAAAGGCCTTGTGCAATGGACAGGAGCAAGAGGAGCTTCAAATTAAAGGTGAATTTGTTAGCACAACATAATTTAAAAGGAGAGAGAGTTTCAAGGTTTCAAAGCTGTCATTTGCAAATCAACATTGTTCAGTTCTTCTGAGAACAGCAAGGAATGTGAAACTTGAGAATGATGCCTAACTTGTCAAATCAAAGCATGAAGATCTTTGCCAATAAAATGTGTTCTTTGATCAACAACATGATAAGGAATTCCTTGGTGAGGAAAGGTTTCCTGCTAAAGCATTTATACATGGAAATCATGCACTTCGGTGGAACATACTGTTAAGAATGGGTCTTAAGAGCAGTAAAAATACACCGAATGTGTCCAAGATCCTGCAGTCGTGACAGAAGAACAGAAGAATGTTTTATAATCATTTCAAAAGATGCATGTGTTGACCAACTGTAACTAAAAAACGAGGAATCACGGTGTGCTTAATTAAAATCTGCAGGGTTACAGCCTTCCAGGAACTGATGCTGCATCCCAATTCGTTTACTTATACTACGCCCTAAAAGTAAGCTTTGGGACGTACTATCACGTCATCTTTAACGGACAGCTCTGTCGCGTCAATCATCTCGTCACAGTTAAAATCCATTCAATCTAATTTTATTTCCTACCGTTTCGGAGAGCACGTTCATCTGCCAGTTGTGGGTCTTTCATGCTCTCCTCGTGTTTGCAATTTGAATATAATGATGCATTTAAAACGTAATGGCTAAACATGTTTTTACAAAAGTTCACAATGCTGCTGCAAATGCAATATAATGTGGACAACATTGAATAAATTCATTTTCATCAGGTTAGATACTGATAATTAATCACTCAAAGCTCTTTATCTAAACCTCTCTACACAACCGTCCTCCGTATCGACTACGTGTCTGTAGTTTTTTAACACTTTTTACTCGTGTTTGTAGTTCTAACCGAATCCTCGTCCACCGCGCAATGGTTTGTGGGTAATATCAGCCGTTAGAGTGTGCATCGATCTACACTTCGGATTCTGACTGGAAAAAGTTATCTTTGAAACACTCATATCAACATATACTACGGTTTGGGACGAACTAATTCTATTTTCGAAAACGATTTAGGACGGATAGTATGCGAATTGGGACGCAGCATGAGTTTGACACCCCTGGCTTACTCAATATGAACTTTTTGTTTATTAAACGGTCACATTTGCAATTGTGCCCATATTCAGGAAAAACAGCACTCTTGCTCATACGATATTGCAAAACTATATTGTATCATATAAATGCAAGATGTTATAACAATATTGGTGTCATGGATCAGAAGATGCAGAAGATATGTAATCCGAAGGTAAGTAGTCTGGTGGAAGTTCAGTGTTGACCGACGAGACCAGATAACTGTGATGAGGAGCGTGACCCCCCCACCCCCCCCTCGGTGGGCGGGGCTACACTGGCCGCCAGTGTTGTAGTACTCGAGACTCGGACTCGTCTCGGACTCGGTCTCGAGACCATATTTTAATGGTCTTGGTCTTGTCATGGACTCGTGTCCATTTGGACTCGGAATTGACTCGTACTCGAACATTTTTTTTTTTAGGACTCGGACTTATTCCCGAGTCCACTCGAGTTCAATTAAAAATATTTTTCATGATTATTAATGTATATTAATAAAATATTTTTTTTAAATTGATTGACACGCCCAGTGATTGGTGATTTTCTAGTGCGCAACTGCGCATGACAAATTGTAATAAAATTGCTTTTAACACCACCTACTATGTGGCCTTTTTACCCTAAACTGATCATATTTTTTAAACTCCAAGTAAATTCAGTAAAAAAAAAAAAAAAAAAGATTTCTCTAAGTAAATAAAAGTAAATTAGGTAATCAACCCTCACTGGTCTCAGTCTCGACTCGGACTCGACCGTCTCTGGTCTCGGTGTCGACTCGGACTCGACTCTCTATGGTCTCGGTCTTGACTCGGACTCGACTCTCTCTGGTCTCGGTGTCGACTCGGACTCGAGTGAGGTGGTCTCGACTACAACACTGCTGGCCGCGTTGATCTTCTTCTGCGGGGGTGGGGTTTTATCCTCTTTGACGTCATAGTTCCCCACTTTGACGAGTCGTTTGCTGAGGCTGGTGTCAATAAAAGCTTTTATTGGACTAACAAGGACATTTTCAGTTCTGAAACTTAAAGGATATTCTTATACTATGATGACCTCTTAGATGTCAAAAACTCAAGGAAAATTAGATTTCTCAGTTCATCACCCCTTTAATTCATCTGCTACAGCAAAAAAAAATGATTTATCAAAACTCGAACGGTAAATAATATGCTGTATTTTTTTTAGATCATGAATAGTACATATTTTGTACCATTCACGACTCTCACATTGGTCTCCGCCATTTTAAAAAGGTCAAAGGTTATCTCAATAAATGTTATTGACATAATTGATAATATCAGCTCACACATCATTAAAACAACAAATGCAATATTATCCTAGACGATACATATCGCATACTCCTGCCTGATGCTTTGACTTGTTTTGGAATTTGTTTTTATTGTGGGAGAAGAAATTTATGAACTAACGTGCCAAATAATGTCTGAAATATATCTTACTATTAACTGACTTATTTCAGTTTTGGATTTGTCTTGTGTTTCAGATGTGAATGAGTGTGATCTGTCTCAGCCGTGCCAGCATCAGTGCTTCAACCTGCTGGGCTCGTACATCTGCCAGTGTGATCGGGGTTATGAACTCGCTCCGGATTCAGTCTCTTGTGTGGGTAAGTGTTCGTTCTGCATGATCTGAGTACACTCCCTACTTTCTTGAAGGCATTAGTTAAAGCAGTGAAACACGCTCCGGGCTTATATAGGGATGAGAGCTGCCGAAAAGATCCTAAAGACAGGATTTCACTTAGATAAGTGTACACCACATTTTATATATCAGCAGTCCACAAGAGGGCGTTACAAATATTAGTTAACAAGAAAGTGCTAAATTAAACCAGACATTCAAACATTTTAAATATTCATTTAAATATGCATCAATATTTAACTAAACAAAAACCTATTGTAATAAAATATAATGAATTCTTTATGGGCCCGGTTGTTTAATGTCTGTGATCCATTGCATTGTTATGTGGAGATCACATTCACAACATGACATTCTGACTAGCACATAACATGCATATTACATACGGTATTTGCTTTGTTTATTTGTGATTAATTTCACATGTTTGGATTGAGTTAACCTGCTTACACAGTCATTTACTCAACAAAACCAAAATGCATTTGAATGTGCATTTTTATCTAAAATTCACCAAATCTTCGATATCCACATTTTAATTGGACCGCAGCACAAAATGTCATTCTTCATCATTAGCTAGATCGTGTCATCATGACAATATTGTCATCATTCAGATCATATCAGTTCAGTGTTGATTCAAGTTCAAGTTCATCAATGAAACAGTAGTGTGGTTATTCAGCTCAAGTCAGTTCGCGTTTCGTTCTCATCTGACAGTGTCAGTGCAGTCACATCAGTATATAAATGTTATATGTGACGGCTGGTTGAGTTGGATGTTGTTCTGGTGTGTGTCCAGACGTCGATGAGTGTGCGTTCTCCAGCTACATGTGCCAGTATGTGTGTATGAACAGCCCGGGTGGATATTCCTGCTCCTGCCCAGACGGATATCAGCTGCAGAGAACAAGAATGTGTCAAGGTATCGGCCTCCTCCTTCATGAGATATTACGCTTGTCTTTTCTCTCCGTCCACACCCAGATATTTCACATCAGAGCAAGATGGCCAGGAATTCCCAAACACGTCATGGAAACAATGCAGGGCTCAAATGATGTGATCTTATTTCTTTAATCCATATGCATGAAACAAAAAGGCTGTTTATTTGTTCTAAACTGAGGGAAAGATATTAGCTTAAGGTTGTGTGTGTGTGTGTGTGTGTTGCTACAGTCTTGTCATGGTGCCCAACAATAGGTGTGCTCATGTAAATGGAATTTCCATTGGCAATTTTACACTCTTAGGGAAAAAAAAGGTTAAATGGAGTTCTAAAAAGACTTTATGCCCAAAGGGTTCATTTTTTAAATGATGGCATTTCGGGTTATTTCAATTTTTGTAATTAAAACCAAAATGAACTAATCATGACTAAACAAAACGATATCATGATGGAAACCCCAAAAGGTTGTATATATGGCGTGCCCTTTAACGTTCTAGAAGCTTTTTTCCAAGAGTGTACTTCTGTAATTTGAGTTATTTCTCATAAAATACAAGACAGCAGTGCAATTAAAGCAACATCTGTTCTATATGCACATTAATCAGGAAAACCTCATTTAAAGACATGAGTTTCAAGAAGAGATTTAAAACTACTAAGACAATTTAAAAGCTGGATAACGTACTAAACATGATATGTATAACTAAGTAACCTATAGTGTAATTGATTAAGAACAGGAGATTAATTGTAATTGTAAGTGTTTTGGAGAAAAACATTTATTTTATAGTGTGATTTACCCCCCACTTTCAATTCTTTTGCTTCAATGAAAGGTTAGAATTTTCAAAAAAGATCAAAAGGATAAACAATGCAGAATTATTTTTTACAGCCAGTTTTCATCATATTTACCAGGGGTCCCATTAATTCTGAGCACGACTGTATATTCTGTATATATATATATATGACACATCGCTAATCCGAATCTTTTCTCCGGTATGGAAGACATCAATGAGTGTGACACGGGCCATGAGTGCAGGGAAGATGAGATGTGCTGGAACTATTACGGAGGGCACCGCTGTTACCCGCAGAACCCGTGTCAGGAGCCGTACGTGCAGACGGCCCAAAAGTAAGTCGGGACCCTTTAAAGCTTTGAGCTCATTTAAGCTTGGGAATAAGAGTCATCTTCTTGCTTTGCTTCCCAGCCGGTGCTCGTGTCAGTCCGCGGCTGCGTGTCGAGGCCTGCCGCAGTCTATAGTGTACAAGTACATGAGCCTTCATTCAGAGCGCAGCGTACCGGCAGACATCTTTCAGATCCAAGCCACAAACATCTTCCCCAGCGCGCACTACACCTTCAGGATCAAAGCCGGCAACGATGGAGGAGCGTTCTTCCTGCGAGTGAGTAACAACACCGAACACGGTCCTAAACCCGCACACAATCAGCCACTTCAGTAGATATTACTCTCCGTCATGCTCTTAAACACGCTTAACCCTTGTGCGGTATTTGTGGCATTTGTGTCTTTTTTCGTTTGTTTGTTTTTTGATCATTTTACCAATGCCAACTGCATATATTTTGGCACAGGTGTGTATTTTTATTGGAATTTTACTCTTTCACCGCCATTTCCTTTAAAAAACTATTTTGCACTTGTAACACAAAATTACGGAAGCCCTGAACCGCAACCTAAAAAAAAAAAAAGTCAGTAAAAAAAAAAAAAAATCTGTAAAAAAAAAAAATCTAGCATTTCGAGATTAAAGTCGAAATGTTTCGAGATTAAAGTCGAAATGTTTCGAGATTAAAGTCGAAATGTTTCGAGATTAAAGTCGAAATGTTTCGAGATTAAAGTCGAAATGTTTCGAGATTAAAGTCGAAATGTTTCGAGATTAAAGTCGAAACATTGTGCATTGTGCATAACAGTCCACTGTCTTAGAGCGCGCGCGTGTGCGTGTGAAGTCGAACTGCCATGGATAAACACAAAATAGTAGCTTTTTTACTTTTATCTGAATTATACGGAAGCCCTGAACCGCAACCTAAAAAAAAAAAAGTCAGTAAAAAAAAAAATCTGTAAAAAAAAAAAAATAAATATATAGCATTTCGAGATTAAAGTCGAAATGTTTCAAGATTAAAGTCGAAACATTGTGCATTCATTGTGCAACAGTGCGCGTCCACTGGCTCAGAGCGCGCGTGTGTGTGTGTGTGAAGTCGAACTGCCATGGATAAACCCAAAATAGTAGCTTTTTTATTTTTTTTTCTGAATTACTTAACTTACTTTATTGTTATAAAATATAATACGCCGGAATAGACTTTAGCCTATAGGAAAACCAACACGGAAAACACTTTTCAGACTGGATGGAGAAATCCAGCTTTATGAATGAATGAATGAATGAATGAATAGGGCATTTATGTAGCGCTTTCATATATGCCTACACTCAAAGTGCTTTACAATCATATCACAGAATCTCTCCTCAACCACAAGTGGTTATTAAATCTTAGGAAATCACAGGATCCGGCCAAATGATTGGATACAGAATGATGCACTTAAAATGTATCCAGAGCGTATTTACGTTGAAGAGGGAGACCGAACAGTTACTGTTGTGTTCTCGACCCAGATAGTGTTGACTAGACGAGCACGAAAACACCTCAGAAACAGCTGCCACTAGCGCGTGTGACGTGTGTAGAATTTTGTTGAAAGCCCAGATAAAAGTAAAAAGCTACTATTTTGTGTTTATCCATGGCAGTTCGACTTCACACACACACGCGCGCGCTCTGAGCCAGTGGACGCGCACTGTTATGAATGCACAATGTTTCGACTTTAATCTCGAAACATTTCGACTTTAATCTCGAAATGCTAGATTTTTTTTTACAGATTTTCTTATTTTTTTTTACTGACTTTTTTTTTTTTTAGGTTGCGGTTCAGGGCTTCCGTACAAAATAGTTCAACTCAAAAATGTCCGCATTGAAAAACTATTTTTAATCCCAGGGCCATTTAACTATAAGACGACCCAGTCTTTGTCATGAGATTTTCGAAATTTCAAGGCTTCAAAATAAAATAAAAAAATACCATTTTTTACCAGATTGTGCCAATTTCTCCAGGTTTGGCCTTTAAAGCAAATACTCACTTTATTATTGAGTCCATTGGATACGTTATTCAGCTATAAATAAGTGTGGTGTGGTTTGAATGTGTGTAAACAAAAATGATGTGAGTGTGTGTGTTTGTGTACTCTACTGCAAATCACATATCCAGTTTTAATCCGTGTTTCACAACACAAAGTTTTACTGTGTTTAATGGGGAAATCTGGCACTGAAAGCTCATTTTTATCAACCTCAAATTCGTAACACAGCAGTTTTAACACAGTCTGATAATTTTCATAAACTTAAACCTACAGTAGGTAGACAACCAGAATGTTGAGGTGAAAAGTTTTGAAAAGTTGAGGTGTATTTGCTGCCTTTGGCCGCTAAGAGGCTCAACAATCACAGACTTTGAAAAGTGTCCGTTTTTTGTGTAATCTTCAACTGCGCCGCGGCTCTTTCAGAGCGATTGAAAGATGGTAGCAGATTAATTCAAGTGAAACGTAGTTAAATTAATTAATTAATCACAATACTGAAATTAAATTGAAAAAATAATGAAACATAGGCCTACTGGGTTAGACAATAATAAAACAGGGCTGAGATTATCACAAATAGGCCTAAACACAAGATTTTGACGCATATTTGCCTTTATTAAACATTTAAAATATTCGCAAATTAATATGAAAAAAAAAAGATTTTGCTTTCTAAAAACTATATTTTGCCCGCAGTGCTAAATGAGAAGAGCATGTGAGAGATGATTTATAGGTGATTTATAGGCTTGTGTCTGAAAAATAACGACGTTTTCTTGTTATTGTGAGTTTACACAATTAAAAGTAGTTGCAAATAATGTATTATGTAGGCTATTATGTATTTTTTTTCCGTATGACCAGAAATGCTAGATTATTGTAAATTGTTCCACTGTTGATAGGAACATGCAACCCAGACAGCAAACTGACATTGAATCAACGTGGAAACGACGTCTCTCGTGACATTGAAACAACGTTGATTTTGCTCATCGAATTAACGTTGAACCAACGTCAGACGCGGCATTCTTCAAAGCTAAATGAAAATCAAAAATTGGTTTGCTTTCATAAGCAAACGTTGATTTCAAGTTGATTTTCCGTTAGTTTTGAAAAAATGACGCGTCTGACGTTGGTTCAACGTTAATTCGATGAGCAAAACAATGTCAGATCAACGTTGTTTCGATGTCATATTTCCACGTTGATTCAATGTCAGTTTGCTATCTGGGAAGTGTTTGCGGCCGCGGCAGTGACATGCACACAAACAGTTGGATATACGTTAAAACCTGTGTTTGTTTGTTAGAATCGTAGCCTATTATTATTGTCTAAGACTGACATTTGACGAATTGCTTTGTTCTTTTTTGTGGATAAAAGCGTCTTCTAAATAGGCCTGTAGCCTAAATGCATTTTTATTTGCATTACTACTATGAATGAGTTCACCGACGACAGTAATATATTTAACATAAAAATAATTTATAACTTATAACCAAACCTTTTACAGTTTTTGAACTGTGTTATTATTATTATTATTTTCGCTTATTATTGAGCTTTTTCCTCTAAAAATTTACTTTAAAGATAAAAGTATCCTAAATCTATTTATTTTTTTAAATGCAAGAAATTATCCATTTTAAAAAAGGATTTTAAAAACAATGCAATGCATCCCGCATCTAAACAGGAGGCCTGGTTGAATCATGCGGCACACTCTGGGGGACGAGCCACAAACCCGTGAGTCCGGATTACAAACCCATACGGATTGCGAAAGCGTGGGCACGGTTTATGAATTTGTGGGTACAGATTGCAAAAACTGAGGGCACGGTTTACAAATCTGAGAGCACGGATTAGGAACTCGTGGGTCCGGTTTATTAATCCGTTGTGATAAAGTGCAGTTATGTTTCTAACGTTAGTGTTTTTGGAGCAACTGAATGCCTTCAAACAAAAGCTACCGAGGAATCGTCAAGAAAAGTAAAGGCCAGTTTTAAAGTTTTACAAAAAATAAACCATGTTCAATTTGTAGCCTATAGCCTATATTGTTCTTGAATTGTTCAAAGAAAAAAAAGGACATACTAAAACACGCCAGGCGTGGAAAAACGCTTTGGTGGACACACGGGCTTTCAAGTGGGGGAGGGCGCATATTTGCATTTGAATGTTGTGTTACATTCTAAAACATTTAACGTGTGACGCACACACACACACACAACTGCACATGCACACACACACAGGGCTTACATTCTGTTTGATTGTGTTATTGTTGCAAACATGCTGCTCTAAACTCTAGTAAACTAGTGTTATCTGTCGGTGTCAGCAGCAAAGATAAAGTTGATGATGCTGACTCGCCTTCACAGTGAACGCGCATAGGCCTAAACGCATAGGCTACTTCGAATTAGCCTACTTACGCAGAGAGTTGCCGTTTTTAAATGTTTTGTTTAAAAGTAGACATTTAAAGCTTTCTAGTTCATATCGCGCCTCTGTGTCCTGATTATATTGTCTGATATTTACTTAATGTGTTAATCCAGTCAATTTGTCGATGAAACATTTATTACAATGAAGATAGAATTTATCCGAAACTAAATTTACAAGCTTTCTACAAAACAAAACTTAATTGGTGGTCAAAATCATGTCTGACCCACTCAAATATTTTCAGATATAGCTTTTGATCCTATCTTACTCATCTCATGCGGTTCACTTTTTATATAGCCTACTCAACATAGACGAAATAATAAAAATAAGTAACATAATATTATTAAACATAAATGTGAAACGTAGCCTATGTTTTTTTTTTTTTTTTTTTTTTTTTTACTTATGTTTAAGCGTCACGCCGCTCCGCTTTGCTCACATTCTATGTAGCCTATACATGCATGTGTGTGTGTGCATGTGCTGGAGGGAGGCCCATCCCTACTTTTGAATATCGTTATCATTATTGATCATTTGTAATAATTAGTTTTTTTCATGCATATGTAGAAATTATAGTATTTTTTTCAGGTTTGACACTTTACTAAAAATGACTCTGAATGTAGGCTATTACTAAATAACTTTACATAACATTACTATCATTACTTTTTCAGGTTGTTTTACTAAATTTAATTTATATTAATTTATAGCATGAGCCCCTGATTATGTTGTCATGTTCTCTTGTTTTTTTTTTCTTCTTTTCTTTTAAAGACAAACCTTATTTTTACAAAAAAAATTGATGGATTTATATAGTGTTTTGAAAAAAAAAAAACTTTTAATTTATCATTAACAATATTGTTGTTTGATTTAATAATCATTGTTCAACATGTTCAGACTGAACCAATAAAACATTTAATTTGAATATTCACAAAATGTGTGGGTCTAGGTAAAAAATGTAGTTTTCCTGAAAACTATTGAAATGGATTTATAGCGTTTTGGAAAAGAACTCCTCGTATTTTTAAAAAAAAAAATTTACGGAACTGCTTTTGAAATTACGATTGGTATTATTATAGATGTAAAGAAGTCATTTTGTTGGATACTATTTTGTTCCTTCCTTAGTGTAAAATGGAAATATATATATTTTTTTATAAATACAAGCAAAAAAAACAAACAAAAAAAAAAACTAAATGGTGTAACAGTTTTAGAACTAGACAAATCTTTCTGCATAAATACCTAAAAATAACATTTAACTACAGTTATCCATGTTGAATCGGGCTTCGAACCCATGTCATTATCATGTTCTAACCGTAAGTTCTACCACTCGGCTATGTGTTGACTTTTGTTTTGTTTCACTTCAACATTAATCTGTCAAGGGTCTTCTTTAACATGAGACCAAACTCTGCTCTCCTAAGCTTAACATTTCTTTGTCCACGATGGACGTACGTATGTGTATCTGTTTTTAAATGGGTCTGTTTTATCAGTGTCAGTTTGTTTTAGTGGTTTTGAAGCAGAAAGGAAACATAAGCAAAGATTGTTTCAAAGCAGAGAACGATTCAGAGTTGACAACAGTGTGTGAGGTCAGTGTAACTGTTGTGGTCTGACCACTGGGTGGCGCTGTAAGACAACACGCCGTTCATTGGCAGACGAGTGTTACTGATCACACTGGGCACTCAGTCTCTCCTCCTTATCCCGCTCGAGCAGATCGGCAGTGTTTATCTGTGTGCTGCGCTTCACACACGTAATCGGGGTTGTTTTCCCCGGTCGCACAACATTGAATATTAATGTCTTCATCATGCTGAAATCATGTTCAGGAAACAGGAAGACGTCAGGCCACACTTCACACTGGGGGAATACAGCTAGACTTGGGTTAGTTCAGAAGTGTGTGTAATTGAGATGGCGCTTGAGAAGCGATCTGACATGAGATGCTGTCTCAGTGAAACGTATCAAGCATAATATCTACTGTCAGATTCAGAGAAATAAACAAAGATTACGAGTCTCTTCAGTTAAAGAAAAAAAATGCTGTTTAAAATTAGCTCTCTATAATCTTAGTAAATGTTTATAGATTTCTCTAAAAGAAATGGTTACAATCTCAGAATTATACATACACACAAATAAATGTCCTAAGAAACGTAATAATACGGTTCCCGTTAATGCTTTATAATGAAGAGTATTACATTTGTTGCAGTATTTATTCATCTTTTCATGTGTGAACATTGAGGACCCGTGTGTTCGCCTCTCGCTGCTCCGTATCCCACAATGCATCATGATTATGACGTGACAGCAGTCATGCTTCATTCACAACATCACTCATTAAATACACATCTCACCATTCCTGCGTTTCATTGGGCTAATATTGGTATATATAAATTAAAGTTTTATGAATGTACATCGTTTGTGATTACTAAATGTAATTAAATCATTTTAACAGAATCCAGAAATTAAAATGGAAAGCAGAATTTGGGGGAAATAAACCTCTCACATGGTTAGGGTTATAACGTCTCGCACGGCCCTGCTCTGTTAACATGCTGTCAATACTGTCAAAACTTTATCACGGAGGCGTATTGCATTCACTTGAAGAAAAAAAATGTACTCTGTTTTTCTGAATTAACGAGTTAATTTTTCATGAGAAAATGTATTTTTGCTGTTTTTCTAAATTAACTCATTAATTCAGAAAAACAGAGCAAAAAAAAAATTCCATTAAAAATTAACTCATTAATTCAGAAAAACAGAGCAAAAAAAAAAAAAATTCCATTAAAAATTAACTCATTAATTCAGAAAAACAGAGCAAAAAAAAATTCCATTAAAAATTAACTCATTAATTCAGAAAAACAGAGCAAAAAAAAAATTCCATTAAAAATTAACTCATTAATTCAGAAAAACAGAGCAAAAAAAATTCCATTAAAAATTAACTCATTAATTCAGAAAAACAGAGCAAAAAAAAAATTCCATTAAAAATTAACTCATTAATTCAGAAAAACAGAGCAAAAAAAAAAAATTCCATTAAAAATTAACTCATTAATTCAGAAAAACAGAGCAAAAAAAAATTTCTCATGAAAAATTAACTCGTTAATTCAGAAAAACAGAGCAAAAAAAAAAAATCCATTAAAAATTAACTCATTAATTCAGAAAAACAGAGCAAAAAAAAAAAAATTCCATTAAAAATTAACTCATTAATTCAGAAAAACAGAGCAAAAAAAAATTCCATTAAAAATTAACTCATTAATTCAGAAAAACAGAGCAAAAAAAAATTTCTCATGAAAAATTAACTCGTTAATTCAGAAAAACAGAGCAATTTTTTTTTCTCATGAAAAATTAACTCGTTAATTCAGAAAAACAGAGTAGATTTTTTTTTTCTCATGAAAAATTAACTTGTTAATTCAGAAAAACAGAGCAAAATTTTTTTTCTCATGAAAATTTAACTCGTTAATTCAGAAAAACAGAGCAAAACTTTTTTTACTCATGAAAAATTAACTCGTTAATTCAGAAAAACAGAGCAAAACTTTTTTTTACTCATGAAAAATTAACTCGTTAATTCAGAAAAACAGAGCAATTTTTTTTTCTCATGAAAAATTAACTCGTTAATTCAGAAAAACAGAGTCGATTTTTTTTCTTCAAGTGAATGCAATACGCCTCCGTAAATACGCCTCCGTACTTTATACACTCATCGTTTTTTTATTTATTTTTTCTGTTCTATGTTTATATCTCCAACAAGAAAAGTCTCTTGCATATATTACTCTTAGCAAATTAATGTCAGAATAAAATGTTTTATATTTGATGATGATTTTGTCTGATATGTCGAGACGTAATCTCTGCTCTGGAGATTCACAAACATAAAAGTGTAAGTGTGTCTGATGTGTGTGTGTGTGTGTGTGTGTGTTCAGCGCTTCAGCAGTGTGGGGGCGATGCTGGTGTTGACTCAGTCTCTGGAGGGTCCACTGGAACTGATCCTGGATCTGGAGATGATCACTCAACACACACTGATGAACTCTCGCTCCAGCTCTGTACTGCGCCTCACACTCGTCGTGGGACCCTACGCCTTCTGACACTCCTGCTGCTTCTCACACACACACACACACACACACACACACACACACACGCTGTATAGAACCGCCAGGAGTCCTCACACACGCTGACTCTTACTCAGCGCTCCACACACACTAACATGTTGCTAATGTGCCGATCATTTTAAATAAAACTGGTTAAATTAATATTAATTTCTTCATATGACATCATCAGTCCTGATCGGCTGATATTTAGTTGAGCTCATATTTATATCTCCCTGATCTGGAATGTGTTCATAAGCAGTGGAATATGAGCATGAAGCTTTTGAACAAAAATACACACTCTCTCTCTCACACACACACACACACTGCACGTTTAAAACCCTCCTGTTACCCTCAAATCTGATAACACTTTTTACCCTCTGGGGTCAATTTAACCCCAGTAATTTAAAGCTCCACAATATGTTTATTTTTTTTTTTACAAAGGTTTGTCTCAGTTAATTTATGTCTTTGTTGACTACTTAAGTAACGTTTTAAGTTGATATCCACCCACCCCCCCTCCCCAGCCCACATAACCCCACCTAACCCCTTATACATCCAGAATGCCCATTGCACGACTATGGACAAATTTACAAATCAACATAAAATCTTACTGATTTGACCTAAAATTGGAAAAGTATAAATACAACTGGTGTCTTATAATATTTCTAAGTGTAGATTTTTGTAATCTATAACATTTAGAAAGAAAAACTATTTATTTTATCAAGGATACACTCTAAAAAATGCTGGGTTGTTTTAACCCAACTTTGGGTCAAATATGGACTAACCCAGCCGTTGGGTTAAATTTTTACATTACATTTTTAACCCAACATTTCGGGTTTGTCCATATTTAACCCAAAATTGGGTTAAAACAACCCAGCATTTTTTAGAGTGTAGTAACATGAGTTATGTTTGGGGTCAATCTCACAAAAATTATGTTTTCTCCTCCCCCACGGCACGGGAAACATCAAAGTTCTCACACAAATGATGTTTTCCCCTCCCAAATACACAGAAAAAAAGAATTATTAGTTATCTTGAGAATTATGTCACATGTCATGTGAACTACTTGTGTTTCTCGCAATACTACAGATATGGCTCTGTTTGGTTAGGGCCCTAAAACAGAGGGACGTTTTTTGAAAATGATATTGAATATGTAAAATTACAATGAACATTATAAATTCAAATTATAACATGTTATAATGACCTCAATATAAGTGTGAAATTTTAATATTTCGTCTGTTTTATTATACACCTAAAAGAGCCTGGAGTGCTCTTCTCCGATGCTACAAAATTTGTACAGGACTTTGAAAAAATATTAGCAGGTTAATTTTATGTTTACAGAGTTGTCCCCATTAAATTAGGAAAAGTCATTAAATTTGAAGCAAAAAAAAAAATGTTTTTACAGACGTTAAACATTGAATGGGGTCAAATTGGGGACCCCAAGGATAATAGGAGGGTTAATCTGGTTGCAATTACAGACGGCAAACGTGTCCTCCAGTTCCCGTCGCGGTTGAACCTCTGACACATTAAATGATGATTATAGATCATAAAGCGCTGACTGACTCACGTGTTCTTCTGACACAATATCTCTTCATAATCCTCAGGCTCTCCGGCTGTGTTTTAATGGTTTAAATGTTGTTGACAAACTCTAAAAGTTCATATGATTCATAATCGATGATAATTCATAAGTGGAATTGTCAGCTAATGTCAGAAACCGAACACACACTCCTGCAGTGTGTGTGTGTTTAGTAATGTTCCTGCTCATCTCTCACTGATGTGAAGGTTTACGTCACACTCTTGCTTTCGTTCGTTCAACATTTATCCATTGTTTAACAGTGTGTGTGTAAAACACAGTGATCATATGTTAACACACACACTTTAGATCGTGTGCTTGATCTGTGAACGTTTCCAGCGTTTCACATGTTATATGATTTGCACTGATGACAATAACCTGAGTGTAGCTTTGCATTGCATTTTCTTATCATAATTCATCTGCTTTTTAATAAACACTTTAGTCAGCAATAACTCTCTGGCTGAAACACACAGATGTCCATATCCACATCTCAGAGCCTTCACAAAACACATACAAATCTGTTAATAATGGAACTCTTTATTTGATTAAAATATATTTTTAATTGTTGACCATGATTTGTATCTTGAACCAGAACAGTTCAAATAAAGGGGGAAAATATTTTTCATGAATTGTGTTTCTTCATGTAATGCTGTAATCTGTGTGTGTGATCAGGGTTCATTATATCATATGTCAATCAAAACCTCACACTTGGATTTAGTGCTGTCGAAGTTAATGCCACAATAATACATTAACACAAGCTAACTTTAACGCAGTTTATTGGTTTATTAACTGGTTTATTGTCTAAATACATCAGTTTCAGCCCTCGGGCTCTCAGCCACCGCAGGGATTGTTTTTAAATGTTTAGATAGCATAGATTTATTTCTAGAGACTGACGATGGAGCTTCAGATAGATGTTAAATCTTTATTCTATGTGCTGGCCCTCACCACCTCTGTAGGCGTGCCGTTCTGACATAAACCAATACATCATAACCTGTCAGTGTCTTTGTCATGACAACTTGATTACCAAAACAACATAAATATGTCATAATAGCAGATTAATGATCAAACTTAGGAAACCACTTCGCTTTATGGGTTAACATTACATTAAACTGTCATGTGGTTGGTTTTGACATTGGCTGTCATGAGGCCATTATAACCTTTTAATGACAAATTCAATGTGTACCACTGTCATTGAGGACACGAAAAATATTCATGACACAGTTATAATGCCTAATCACAGCCAATGTCAAAACCAACCACATGACAGTTTAATGTAATGTTAAAGCGAAGTGGTTTCCTAAGTTTGATCATTATGACAGGTTGTGCTGTCTTTATAACGTCAAGATGTCATGACAAAGACATCTCAAACTATTTCATATTTGCATTAAAAATGTCATAATTGAGCGAAAGACACTTAATGACAGTTGTCATAAACCCATAGGCTACTTCATATTCATAACCTGTCAGTCGTCTTATGCACACCCCTTTTCAAGCAAAGTGGCCTCCTTATGTTTGTGATTAATTTGATGTTTTTGAACTCTAAAATATGTTTCTGAACTCTTGTCTTGACCTTAAGATAAAGACTGCTTCAGACGGTTCAGTCCGGTCGGATGAACTGGTTCAGTTCACTAAAAAGAACCGGTTCTAAAGAACGATTCTTTCCCGAACTGGACATCACTGTTAGTTTCGTTTCTCGAATAGCCTCGCCCTGAGGAGATTTAGCTCAGGCTCACACACACAAGAGCTCATTGCGGGAGAAGATGGGTCTGTGTAAGTATCTTATCATATCACTGCAGAAGATTAATGTGTGTGTATCAGCATTACAGGAATCTAACCCGTATTTTCTCTTCTATATTAGTGACGACGATAATAGTAGCTGGCGTCGGAGGAGGTAACAAACAAAACACATCATTTAATGATCTATAATTAAAGTTACTAAAAATTATTGAAATACTCTGTGAATGTCATACTTGTTAAAGTACATTTTTGAGGTAGGGCGTATTTAAAACACTCTTGCGATGTTCATCACTTGAGAGCAGGGAATTTTTGACAAGCTGAGTTTGTGTAAATCTAGTTAGGGTTCAGACAGAGTAACGTTTTGCTTATTTACTTTTTCCCACGTTAATATCACACATCTAGTACAATTATGTGGTTTTGTTTCATTGGCTAAATCGTTTTTTCTTGATTAACCTCGAAAGAATAAAAGTGTGACCTGAGGTCATATGACAGATTAAATGTTTTCTGAAAAAAATATACGAGACAAACAAAAATATTTTCTCAATAAAATACAATTAACCTTTTCATATAAAGTAATGCCATTTTTTATTTAAAAAATATACTAGTTTTTTCAGTTTGACAACGAACACACCGGAAAACACAGACAGCAGTTTTCAAAACATTACCGGTAATACTTTCATAATTATTGACTCTCAGTCTTTATTCACGTTTTTCTCAAGGTATCTCAAAAGAATTCATAAAAGTATAGAATAGAATAGAATAGAATAGAAATGGCGGCTCATTATAGCGCAGTGTGACAACATGCCCCGCCTAAGCAACTGGAATTTAATTTAATAACTACAAAAAGAATCGTGTACAACCCAGGAAGCCCTAAGGAGATTACTTGTGACATTAAAACAAAATATATGGATATCACATGTATGTATATAACTAAATTAACAATCTCTTAAATATTTAAAAATTTTACTAAACATTTTTTACTAACAAGTTTTGTCAAATTTGTATTAAGCACTCTGTGATTAAAGGACAACTCCGGCGCAAAATGAACCTTTGGTCTAATTGCACATTGTTACCTATTCAACCGTTATCTGAGATTTTTTTTCATGATTGCCGAATCTAAATAGTTTTATCTATTAAAACAGTTTAGCCTATAATGCTAGTATAACGCTAGTCTATAGGGCATAGAGTAATGACAAATAAAAATCGCTTTTTATTACCACTAACAAGGCTCAAAATAGCCCCACAGTAACACGGTAGCACAATAAGGATCCCTACATGCAAAACGAAGCATTGAGAACTTTGTCAGTGTCCATACCGTTTAATAAGAAGATATTTTATACACACAGTCAACTTCACGAATACAGGAAGAAGCCATCTTTAAAATATAGTCTCTACCAGTCGATCTACGAACGCTGATCCAAGTGCGCTGAACTGTGCAGAATCTTATATGGTCCATTGTTTCCAGAAGAAACACAAACACGAACCATTTTCTTCTCTTTAATATGTACATGTTGCCTACTGTTCGCGCTCACATTATCACTTTATTCACATCTCACCAGCGCACTTGGATCGGCGTTCGTAGATCGACTGGTAGAGACTATTTTTCAAAGATGGCTTCTTCCTGTATTCGTGAAGTTGAGTGTGTGTATAAAATATCTTCTTATTAAACGGTATGGACACTGACAAAGATCTCAATGCTTCGGTTTGAATGTATGGATCCTTATTGTGCTACCGTGTTACTGTGGGGTTAGTTTGAGCCTTGTTAGTGGTAATAAAAAGCGATTTTTATTTGTCATTACTCTATGCCCTATAGACTAGCGTTGTACTAGCATTATAGGCTAAACTGTTTTTATAGATAAAACTATTTACATTCGACAATCATGAAAAAAAATCTCAGATAACGGTTGACTAGGTAACAATGTGTAATTAGACCAAAGGTTCATTTTGCGCCGGAGTTCTCCTTTAAGCATGGACCTTTATGATCATAAACTTTTGCTATTGTTATGCTATTGTAGGCTCATTTTGTTTAAGCAACTAAGTTAGACGTGCAAACTGGGTGCCGTTGTGATGAGACTGGCCAGATCCGGCGCCTCGAGTCGTTCATCTTCAGCCGCGCGCTGTTACAGAATCTGCCGTGCACACCGCAGCGCGAATTAGTTGCACATCCAACACAAACGACCACACACACCGCGATTACAGCATTTTTGCTGTGCTTCCCGCTTGTGCATACGCGGTGAGTATAAACCTAGCTTTACAGTGCGTATCATATGCACGTAAAAACTCACTTTTTGCTATAAATTGCACGATAAATACTATTCATGCTATAGATACGCATTTTCATGAGATTGTGTAGTAGCGGGTGCAGTCGTAGGGTTCGTCAGTGCCGAATTTCACCCCTCTGCCAAATTATTACCCCCCTCGTTGAAGTCAGTATGCCTAATTCTAACCCCTCCCCTAATCCTAACCCCTCCCCTAATTCTAACCCCTCCCCTAATCCTAACCCCTCCCCTAATTCTAACCCCTCCCCTAATTCTAACCCCTCCCCTAATCCTAACCCCTCCCCTAATCCTAACCCCTCCCCTAATCCTAACTCCTCCCCTAATCCTAACCCCTCCCCTAATCCTAACTCCTCTCCCACAATTCTATACCAATTAGGGCGGTAATAATTGTGTGTGTGTGTGTGTGTTGCAGTGGGTGCAGTGGCTGCGGCTCCGCTGGTTCTGGGGGCGGTGGGCTTCACCAGTGCCGGGATCGCCGTGGGCTCGTACGCCGCCTCGATGATGAGCGCGGCCGCAGTGGCGAACGGAGGAGGAGTCGCTGCCGGGTCAATGGTTGCAGTCCTTCAAGCCGCTGGTAATGCAATCGTCATGATTGATCCATGATTGATCGCTTCATTTTCCTAATGAGTGGGTCTCTGAAACGTGTGTGTGTGTGTGTGTGTGTGTGCAGGTGCCGCTGGGATCCCGGTTGTGGCTCAGGCGGCTGTGGGCGCGACAGGGGCCGGTGTGGGGGCAGTTCTGGGCGTCCTCATCTGAGCCGAGTCACTAGAACATTCTGGTCAATATACAAATAAAATGATCTTCATTATCACACAGTCTGACAAGTGAGCGTCTCTTTATTTCGCTCTGCTTACATAAAGAAAGTGTGTGTTCAGAAATAAGAATAAGGGACAAAACAGTACAGAAATACAGCAAAATTGTGTGTTTTTTTTAATGCAAATACATTTTATACAAATTTCACAATTTTACTAAAATATATTTCAAAGTATATTTACGACGTTTTTAGCCATTTATTGTATATTTGTATAAATATATATTTAAAAAATCATATATATTTTTAAAGGTGTTTAGAGATATATCTCTCTACGCTTTGGCGCATGTCACGTTGGCTGCATTGACGGAAATAAGAGGGAGGGGGAGAGCGAGGAAGCCGGTAAGAGGACTTTTCACGAGTGAAGGTATTATTGCGCCAAGTTGAAGTGCTCTAAAGCACTTTTTTATGGTATTCCGCCATACAATATAGTCATAAACGCTTAGAAAAACACAACGTTTTATTTTGTGTCACCAGCCTAGGTCGAGTTACACTAATCGAGTAACTGTGTTTAAATAGGGAAAACGATGAAGTGTTTGGTCGCCTCTCTTTTGGGCCCATATTTAATGCACTGGGCTAAGCTAAGTGCTAACACAGTTTTGCGGCAATACAGAGCGATAGAGTGCACGCACTGAGACGAGAGAGGTATGCATCAGCTCGTCTTAATTAAGGGAATAACATAGTTTAATATGAAAACCCGGTGGAGTATCCCTTTAAGAAACGTGATGTGTGACATTCTGGAAGAATCGCGAGATTCTGCTGTGTACAGCGCGTGGTCGCAACGTGATTTAAAGTGCGTCTCATGCGGTGGAGTGCTGAGGCCATTAGACGCCGTGTTACTGTTAAAATAACAACAAATGCACATATAGTGACTTGGAAGTCTCTCTTAGTGTGTTGTGAGGATTGTGTGTTGTGCTGAGGGAACTTTGAAATTCTGTCGACTCGAGATGCATACCTATGAGGAGAAATCCGATCGACAATAAATCTCGAAGCGTGAGTGATTAATCATAACTAATGTCAGTTTATCATTGAGAATATTTTGTTGTGTATGATGTAATCTGAACATTAAGTGATTGGTGTTCATTTTGGTTAATTAAAGAGGGGAGAGGAGTATTCTAAATTTGATTTTTTCTTTGTGCAATATTAAAATGTTAATTCACAGTGATTTATATTTAGTGAATGTTAACCAGTGTAATGATTAGAATGTATTAATGTTACTGGGAAATGTAACTTCTACATTTTTCATGCATCTTTTATGTAAGATAAGCAGCTTTATTTGGTATTCTGTGTTGACAAATCTTGTAACAATCTGTGTACGTGTTTTTCACAATACGAGTCCACTATCGTTGTCTATGTTAATTAGATTCCAGTAGTTTATTTGTTAACGTGGTGACTGAGAACAGAAAGACAAGAGAGACTAGAGTTGATTACAAAGTATCTTTATTGATTCCAACCAATGTAACAAGCTTTCCTGTCTAGTATCACACATATTTGCATAGTTAACGCTGCGCTGTTTCAAGTTTAATTTAAATCCCTATGTCTAGTGTTGTCACTAATATTCACACCGGGCTACACTTATAATACACACGCACCCCACACCACTAATTCTACCCAAACGTATAATACACACGCACCCCAAACCACACCTTAACCTCGTCTTACCAACCAATGCGTACCATATGCACGTAAAAACTCACTTTAGCGAATAAATTACACGACAATACACATGGGTGCTATAAAGGCGCATTTAGTGTGATCGGTTTGCGTAGATCGTGACAACTTGTTGTTGTTGTATATCAGCGGTCGCCATTAAAGACTTGACTAAACTAGCCTCTCGTCTCGTGTCAGCGACTCATTACCTCATCCAAACACTGGCGTGGAGGCCACGTTACCATACTCACTCCCCAAACAGTCTGGTGAGCTCATGTCAGATCAGTTCACACTATAGTGCATAAACGAGCGGCGTTGTGGATTATCTCCGCTGATGAAACGCAAGACTTAAGCCATGGTCAATACGCACAGAGCAGCGAAACAATGGTGCCTCACAAAGGGTGAGACTGTGAATTCATTTGAGAACTGGCGTCTACACTTTATCTCTGGTTCTAGTTGACGGCACGCTGGGTTTTACCGATGGTGATGCAGATGTTCCCGCGACACACACGCCAACAAAAGGTCAGCATGCTTGAGCTCATGCTGGTGCAGATCACTAACTTGTCCCAAAATACTATTGATAAGAGCTCTAAATCCATTGATCACATATTGCAGACCATCAGACCACATTATAGATTCCAGTCGACTGGTAAACATTTCATTGATTTTTCTGCTCTTAAACTAAAGTCTAATGAATGACCAGAGGAATTAATCAGAGATTAATGGCTTTTGTTGAGGATAATCTACTACGCAGAGACTCTGGCATTACTCACGGAGGTGAACTCATCGCGGTGGACATGATAGAAAACTTAGTTGTTCTCACTTGGCTTACACACAGCAAGTTGCCGAAGCTTGTAAAGCAGATGTATGGCACAGAGTTCGCAGACCGGACAATCACTTTCTCAGTAAGTGCCCCTTTCTGCCCCCTCCTGACAGAGAGACACATACATTTTCAGAGAGATGGGCACAAGCTCTTTTTTGACGGACTTGTAGAAAACCTGGATTCAGACATATTCGCTGGCATCCCCTTTATGGAATGTAATGACATCTCCATCCGCCCCTTGACATCAGGTCAGACACATACGCGTGTGGTGCCAGTCGGATTTACCGAGACAGTTATGTTATTCGGCGAGCTCACATACTTCGTGCCACCTCATCACATACTGTGTGGCTGGCGGATTCTGTCGAACGTGAGCTTCCAGCAGAACTAGCAAACATTAGCGACGAGCTTTCTGTCGAGACGCATGAGGGCCGTGCGCACTGGTTTGCCCCATCCTTCAGAATGTCACCCCTAACCCTAACTGATGAAAATAGCCCTCATCTTTACCTTTCCAGTCAAGTATTGCGCTAAAAACATCCATAACAGCTTGGCAATGCTGGCAAGCATTGTATAAGTGGGATAATCCATGGTTTGCTGTGCATTCAAGGTTTAATGCACTCTGGTTCTTTGCCTCCATGTAAAATCGTTTAATGCACCAACATGGCAGCATGATTTTTGCGTAATATACGCATTTTGAGCTATCCACGTGTATGTCTACGCCGTTAAATGTTTGAGCGAAACGAAGCAAAATGTAGATCTACATCTGGGGAGCGATATTTTTTTTCCTAGGATGGTCGGGGAAGACTCATGAATGGTATTAAACCCAGTGACGGGTGGGTTTAGGGATGGGGTTGAGGTTGGTTATATATTTATATAAACAGTAATGTAACGTTAAGTCAACGGTGTTCATAAACACGCTGAAAAGCGATTATGCGTGTTGATAGCACGCCAAAAATGGAAATACGAATTGGCATGTCATACATACGCTACTTCATGAGATCAGTCTGATGAGCACAGCTAGCCATGGATTATCTCTCATATGTCAAGCTTTTGGTTTAAATGAAATACAGCATATACTATAAACATGTACAGATAATATGTCATATCAATATGATTTGGACTCAATATATAAAGATTTTTAAATGTTTGAGTTATTATGAACTACCTATATACATTATCTAGTTTTACTTGTACTGTTTATCGCCCCATTGTTTTGAATGTGTTTAAATTCTTTTAAAGTCGTTCTCAAGATCACAAAGTCTTTATTTAAAGTTAGGATCAGTCTCCAAAAAAGTAGGCATGAAACTGCATGCACAAACCTATCCAGTAGAACAACACAGTTTCATCATTTGGTGATATAGAATCTCCTCATCTCAACAAACGGTATCTTGTTGAAAAAGAAGTGCTGACATTGGTCGTCTGTTAGTAGTTAATACACTTCACTGTTAAAAAAACAAGTCACATGACACACTACTCCAAAAGTCGAACTCTCAATGTATATTCTGCATATCAAATATTTCCCCCAGCTGCCACATAAAACACATTGTTTACAAGTTAAAAGAGAAGTAAACAAGTTGAGATATACATATTAATAAATAGAATAGCAAGTATTTCAATGAAAGTACATCAGTTAAAATGTAAAAATACAACAGAAATAAATGAGTGCACTGAGAAGATCATTTATAAAAAAAAAAAAACACTAAAAAAACCAACATGAATAATTTCACTGGCGGTACCTAACTAAGGCATCATCATGCAAGTCATCTGCGAAGATTCTTCATGCTGTGAATCTGGTGAAAATATCCCCGTCATATTTCACCCCAAAATCAAAAGAAAGAAAATATATGAAATTGTGTTTTGCATAGAGAAAATGAAGCCTATTTTTCAATTATTACGATTTTTATGCATGGTGACATACTTTCATGACAATCAAGCAATGTTTACTGTATTACAGCAAAAAAAAACTACATTATGGTATGGAGAATTGAGGGGGTTAAAATTTTACACTGCTAAAAATCAGCATGAAACTGAACTTGCGCTAGTCTCTTCTCTATTGTGACAAACGCTTCTGGAACAAGAACACATGTGGGCGGGGCTTGATTGTAAACGTGGGGAATTGATTGGATGGTTGTGGTTGGTGGATCTCATGTGAGTGACAGGTTATAGCCCCGCCCGCGTCATCACAGAAGAGACGAGATGCTGCAAGAGGAAGTTATTCTGATTCAAGATTATTAACACAATAATGATGTGCACGGAAAAACACTGCAATATTCCTTAAAACAAGAATGGTCAATTTTGATTTCATGGTGACTTTAAAACTAGCTTTTTTAGTTTAAAAAACAACAAAAAATATCGTTCTTTCATATTTTAGAGTTAAATATGAGCAGGACGTGTTCGTGAGATTCATCGAGACACTAATCATCCTCAACTGTCCCGATGAAGCAAATCAGCTGCTCAAGTCAAGGACCAAATGTTCATAAATCCGCGTTTGCCCCTTAAAACTAGAGCCAAGAAGGAATTCCCTGTTGTCAATATACACCAAAGAAAAAGCCCTGGGTGCTTGAATGTTCATCTCCTGGAAGTGGATGAACTGTCTCTTCTGTGCGTCCCAGCGGTAGACGCGAGTAAAGGCGTAGTCGCTGCCCAGGATGGCGTACTGCCAGTTGGCTATGGAGAACGGCTGGAACACCATGGAGCCGCGAGAGGCCACGGTCTGGATCTCACTGAACATGCTGCCATCCCACTTCATCACCTTGGAGTCGCCGATGAAGCGGGTCAGACATATGTAGAGCTCGCTCTTCACAGCGAAGTGTTTGACCGCGTACACGTCCTCCATCTCTGGGATATCGGTACGCCGCTCGAACTGCTTGTTGCTTTTGCTCCATTGGTAAATAACCGGCCGCTGAGAACTGCTGGACAAGATCAAGTGAGGTTTCCCCGAAATGTCTAGATACTCCACGTCAGTGTCGCGGTGCCAGGGGTGCAAGGACTGATGGGAGTAGAAGCCATTGCCGTTCCATTTATAAATAGTCGTGGAGCCGGCTTTGGAGCTATCGGCAATGATGAAGAAAGACTCTCCGTCCACGTGGAAGATCTCCACGTCATTTGGCTTTCGTATTTTCAGAATGTCGATGTCTTGGATTTTGATGAATTTGTTTGCGGAGACGTCTCTCTTGAAGATGTGCGAGCCGCCGAACAGCTGTGCTACGATGATGAAGAGTTGACTGTCAATGACTAGAGGTTTGCAGATGACCGATGAAGTGCCTACGGGGGGGGAGAGATTTGAAGAGTCGCTTTAACCCTACTGTATCTTATTTAATAATTAAAGGCCTCTAAATGATCAACATGATCTGATATACACGTCGCACACAATCTACTACCTTCTGTCATCTGACTGATAGTTTAGACTTTTTTCACATAGAAGGTATTTTAGTATAATTGTACAGAAGTCCACCTTCATGTGTCTAAAATCTTTACTGATTTTTATCAAATAAATGCAAGAATAACTTGTACATTGCTAGCATTATTTCAAGATGAACTTGATTATCCATATATATACACTCACCTAAAGGATTATTAGGAACACACACTAATACTGTGTTTGACCCCCTTTCGCCTCCAGAACTGCCTTAACTCTACGTGGCATTGATTCAACAAGGTGCTGAAAGCATTCTTTAGAAATGTTGGCCCATATTGATAGGATCCTGCAGTTGATGGAGATTTGTGGGATGAAGCTCCCGTTCCACCACATCCCAAAAATGCTCTATTGGATTGAGATCTGGTGACTGTGGCGGCCATTTTAGTACAGTCAACTCATTGACATGATCAAGAAACCAGTTTGAAATGATTCCAGCTTTGTGACATGGTGCATTATCCTGCTGGAAGTAGCCATCAGAGGATGGGGACATGGTGGCCATAAAGGGATGGAGATGGTCAGAAACAATGCTCAGGTAGGCCGTGGCATTTAATCGATGCCCAATTGGCACTAAGGGGCCTAAAGTGTGCCAAGAAAACATCCCCACACCATTTCACCACCACCACCAGCCCAACAGTGGGAACAAGGCATGATGGATCCATGTTCTCATTCTGTTTACGCCAAATTCTGACTCTACCAACAAAAAATCGAGACTCATCAGACCAGGCAACATTTCTCCAGTCTTCAACTGTCCAGTTTTGGTGAGCTCTTGCAAATTGTCGCCTCTTTTTCCTATTTGTAGTGGAGATGAGTGGTACCCGGTGGGGTCTTCTGCTGTTCAAGGTTGTGTGTGTTGTGTCTTCTTCACAAATGCTTTGCTGCATACCTCGGTTGTAACGAGTGGTTATTTCAGTCAAAGTTGCTCTTCTATCAGCTTGAATCAGTCGGCCCATTCTCCTCTGACCTCTCGCATCAACAAGGCATTTTGGCCCACAGGACTGACCCATACTGGATGTTTTTCCCTTTTCACACCATTCTTTGTAAACCCTAGAAATGGTTGTGTGTGAAAATTCCAGTAACTGAGCAGATTGTGAAACACTCAGACACCGACAACCATTGCTTAAATCCCCTTTCTTTCCTATTCTGACATTCAGTTTGGAGTTCAGGAGATCGTCTTGACCAGGACCACACCCCTAAATGCATTGAAGCAACTGCCATGTGATTGGTTGATTAGATAATTGCATTAATGAAAAATTTAACAGGTGTTCCTAATAATCCTTTAGGGGAGTGTATATTTCTATAATTTTATTTTTAGGAAATCAAATGTGTAATTTACCTTTTACCTTTTAAGGTGTGTCACACCTTTTACAGGATTAAAGCTGTACGAAACAAAGGCTTGAAAAAACAGTTCATTGTCAACATTTTTGCCTGTTTAATGGAAAAATTACAACTAATGGAATGTTATAAATAATAATAAAAAACGTGTATAAAATAATTAACTACATAGGAGTCTATCAGCTTGGTAAATCTTAAGAATAATTTCACACTATGTAAAGCTGCTTTGAAACAATTTGTATTGTAAAAAGTGCTATATAAAAAAAGGTGACTTGACTTGACTATTATTTACAAAAACGTTTCAGATCTGTTAAATTGTGAGGGCATCTCCTGTGCACGGCCCTCTTTAGGTTCCCACACACATTTCACTAATTTTCTTTCACTTTTTATAACACAAAAACCAACTGTTTAAAAAAGGGATGTGTAGACTTTTTAAATCCACTGTATTGTGTGTATTATTATCATTAATATTATGTGTAGAGTTTGAGATTAACTCCTTGCAACATTTCCATCACTATTTGCTTACTTGTGATGTTATCGAAATTTCTGAACTCCATTTGCACGTGATCCCATTCCATGAAACTACACCTGCCAATGAACGGCTGGGCGAATACAACAAACTGGTCTCCACCAAATTCAAACGCTTCGACTGAAATGGACTGAAATTCGAGAGACTTCAAGAGTGGAAAATCTGTAGAACAAACAGACAAATGTTAAGCTCTTTTGATGTCAAGTAACACAAAGTGGTCTGTAAGGACTGCGACCGACCTGTTGTTATGCAATCAAATGACTGCGCCACGAGGTCGTTGATTTTCCTGTCCTGGTAAGATTCAGGCCCACTGCAATAGATCTCATCCACAGTTGCATTTGTGTGAAACATCCAGTCGACTAACCACTTTAATTTACAGTCGCAGCTGAAAAGATTTCCTCTCAGATCCCTGGATAAATGAATAAAAGTTTCAGTCTAGAAGTTTGTATATCATTGACAGTTATTCAAATGATATCACATTGCTGAAACATTGCACACTCGCATACATACACTTTAGTCAAAGCTTCCATCCCTTTGAAAAGATCTTTCGGTAGCGTCTCCAAATTATTGTGCGCCAGACTTCTGCAATAACATTAGTCAAAAACCAAATGGTAGTAAAGAGAAATGGACCAATTTTTAGTGTGCAAATTTTTAAAAAAGAATAAAACCTGGTTTGCTGACTGCTTCTTCAAACATCACATAAATAACATGAATAATTAACTAATAAAATGCAGACAATTACAAATGCAGACTATGGAAACTGGTTTCTGCCACAGATTAAAAAATAAAACAAGGTAATTGCAAATTTTTATCTCACAATTCTGATTAAGTAATTCACAATTCGGACTGTTTTTCCTCAGAATTAATTAAGATATAAACTTGAGACATAAACTCACAATTGTCTAATTCTAATTATGATGGCAATGTTGTAAGGTGGATGAATAGAGAAATGATCAACATTTCAATCGTATAATGCAGAAATGCTCACAAGTGTATTAAGGACTTGAGTCCTCTGAAGGCGAAAGGCGATATGGACTTGATTTGGTTATTTTCAATGAACCTAGAAGAAAAACAAACATTAACGTGATGCAAAACATTTTAGCATTCAAAACAAGTCATTATACACAACGAAACACATGACTCATCAGATCAGCTGTTTTTCTGTCATTGAGTTCTTCATGCAGTGCTGATCACTCATATAATCACGCTCTGTGAGACACTTACAGATACTCCAGATGAGGAAGGCCAAGAAACGCATCTTCATTTATAGACTCAAAGACGTTTGCTGTGAAAAGACTAGAAGAGATAATAGGGTGAATATAAGGTATTTGTCTTTATGTGTATGTGATTACATGAATAAAATCTGCATTAGGTTCCTTTGAAACAATGGGATCACACAAAAAGTCATGCCACATTTGCACAGCAGTGCTTACAAAGGTTTATGTTAAAGTACTATGTTAATTAATTATGTTAATCATATTACTAGTGAAGTATGTAATTTCCCAAAAATGTTACATTTGTCTTTCTAAACATGTATTATGATGCTATGTGGTATTGAATCGTCCATTGTAGCATGTAGCATCACAATGTCCCCATTTTAATGTGTTTATGACCTGTTAAAAATCTCTGATAGTCTAAATGCAACGGATTTTGTCACCTGAGTCTAGTGGCCAGTCGATGAATTGCAGTTTAAGTCACTTGTTGGCTTCAGGAGAGAGACTGGAAGGTTGCTGCTCGATTTTAACATTAAAAAAAATCATACATACCTCACCTTTAAGGTTACAAAGTATTTATACAAATTTATACTTGAAATTGTATATTATAGTGTAAAAAAAAACTCACATTATTTTTTCTACTGTGCTGTAAAGTAGATAGTTATTGTAGTTATGTATTTTTTCTTAAAATCAACGTTTTTATTTTAGTCAATGTTTTATTTATTTTATTAAATTTATTTATTTAGTTTAATCTCATTTTTATTATTTTATTTATTTTTACACTTTTTTACACTGTTTCTCTTTAGACTTCACCATTTTCCCAGTTAAACCCTTGTCATCATAAAGCATTATACAAACAAACTGCACTGATCAGACAGAGCACATGAAAAACATGCTCTCTCTCTCTCTCTCTCTCTCTCTCTCTCTCTCTCTCTCTCTCTCTCTCTCTCTCTCTCTGTATGTGTGTGATGAAGTGATGTTGAAGTCTTACAGCAGATGGAGGGCTGGTGTGTGAATGAAACTCTCTTTAGGGATTTCATTGAATCCGGACTTGACGAACGATCTGGAAAAAAAACCCCATCAAATTTTGATCACAGGTAGCGACATAATAATACTAATATCGACACATTTTTATTACTGTTGTGATTGCTTACAGTGAGATGACATCTGGCGGGAAGCTCCTCGGTATTGATCCAGTATTGGCACATAAGGCGTTATCTTTACTGCATGTACATGATGCTGGACAGCGCGCGTGCCTCCTCCTGCTGCCGTGCACGAGCATCAAAAAACACAACAAGCAGAAGAACACAGTCCGCCTGAAAGACATCATTCACCAAATATGGCCCTGAATGTTTAATGGTCACCGATTCAGTCCCGACGATTGCGCTGCAGCGAGCCACGATCTCATAACGGAAAGGAATAATAACGATAACGAATATTTATATGTATTTTTCCCAGATCAGTGTCATATGCACATGCAGATAGAATCCATAGAAATCACGGTAACAGAGAATGGGCGGGGCTTAGTGGATCCACGGTAGTCTAACATTGGCCAGATATACTACGAATCTTTATTATTCACGAATTTTAAATGCTTCGATGTGTATCTTCAATTTTTTGTCTTTTAAAAATTGTCCGCGACTTCAAATAATTGATCCAGGCTATACTGAGTTGTCACGTGGTTCCTGCTCCTTTTCTCCGCGCTGTTCTTAAAGGACCAATAACATTAGTTACAGTTATTTTTATTTAATAATTTCCTAGAGTTTTGAGACGCGGGTTCCCATTTGAATATCAGGTGAAACACCTTTAAATCGCAAGATTTAAAAGTACTATCGTATGTTTTAGTCTACAAATGTTTGTACTTGCAGAATTAGACATTTGAATGCGACTCAATGGAGGATTCTGCTTCACATCGCCCTCTGGAGAAAATGGTTAATATAAAGTCACCATGAAATCAAAATCCCAAAAATCCTAATTTAATGGAGCCTAAAATAATATATTGCAGTTTTATGGTCCATGGACATCATTATTGTTTTAATCATCTTAAATCAGAATAACTTCTTTCTTCCTCCACAACCACTTTAAATTTAAATTTAGATACATTTTATGACGACACTTCAAATGTCGCAGACACTAGTTTGGAAAACCGTTATAGAGAAACATGACAGGATTAGCCCATATGCAACATCCATGCCCGTGGTTTTGTTCCCGTTAAAGCATCTGTAATGTTCAAAGGTGTGTTCAATATTTATATTAATATTATTAAATTGTAGGCTATTTAAAATAATTTTACGATTATTATTATACAGCCATAAAGACAAAAAACCATGACGCCCAAGGAGAGGCGGGAACTGAATAAAGGAGCACGTGAATGAGGATAAACTATAAGTCCATGAAAACTAAACACACTGAACATAACGCTGACAAGTAGTAGCTCTTATGGCGTTTGTTACGTCTCAAATGCCACACACATAAAAAAAAAACAGGCGCGTGCACGTGATACGAGTGATTGTGATTGGTCTCTTTCACACCCAATTATCTTCTCATATTCCATTTACTTTAAATTTGCTACAAAAACATTTATACGCAGTGCAAGTTAGTTAAGGTCTGAGCTGTCGAAAACTGGGATTGGCCATTCACATGACTCCATGACTCCTTTTCCTTTAGGTAAAGTGCAAAGGGTCTAGTTGATGTTTTATTTCTTTTATTTTGCATTGAGTAGAAGTTCCCAAGCAGAATCATAACACAATAAAGCAGAAGGGAGATTTTTTTTTGAAAACTGAGGATTTTTTTTAAAGGTTCTATGTAACTTTTTTTTATAAAATGAATCCTTTTTTTATTGCCTGTGTCTGAAGGGGTTGTAATCACACTGTAACTGCCTCTGTCGCCAATTTATTTCTGTATTAGCACTTTTACTATTTTTGTTTCTTCTGAATTTAATGTTAACAGAAAGACGGAACTAATTATTGGTTCCGCCCGGAGGTTTCCGGCCGGGCGCTTTTGAGCGACGCACTGAGAGAAACATTACCGCGAAAGAGACTGATGTATCCGCTGTTATCGTGTTTAAGTGCATAAGTTTACAAGAAAATAGGCAGAAAGAAGATACAGAAGATCTGAAAGAACGTTTTAGCACCTCCATGTCATAAGCAGCAATGAGGTTTGTTGACCGTTCATTTTGCTGTGATGGTGTTTGTGTTTACATATGTTTTCATGTGTATTTTTGTGATGTAACGTTATAACATATAAGGTGTCTAACGTTAGCTGTATATGGCCTTGATTATGACACAATATTTGTGAGACATGCATATAGCATTATTTTTTTGTTTATTTACATTTTCTTTCTTCATCTTCAACCAGTTCTCACGGGTTGACCAGCATTAAAGCCCTGTATTCTAATTTCTGAACAAGACCTCTTGCCTCATGTCTGTCACTGGAGGAGCTACACACACATTGCAATGATCCACTTTTCGGGTTTTGCTATTACCTCTGAAGGCTAAAATTCATATTTATATGTGAAGTCTCCAGGTCGGATTTCCTGCGAAATCCATCAGATGTGACGTGCATGCACGCTCCCGAGCCTCTCTATCCTTACAGTCAACCATGCGACCAGCGGCACTTCAGCTGAGGACACGGAGTCTGAAAACCCCCATCTAGAAGAGCTAAGTATACATGCTTCATTCAACTTATTCATTCATTCATTAAATAACCTGATTTTTTAAAGGTGGTGTTATGATTAGGGATGAATCTGGGTTGGTTTTTACTTTGTGATAAGACCATTATTACACGTTTTTGAAAGATTAGTAGTTTAAATAATAGTAAAAGTTTTAAAGAAAAAAACTATATCTTTAATAATTCAAATGTAAACAGTGCAGTATTGTGCATGACATTTACTATACATATAAATAAACTTGCCTTGCTTTGCCTACCATTATGAAATACTGTATGACCTTATGCAACATGGACAAATGCAGAAATGCAGACACGGGGCAAAGAATTTCACACTGTATATGTTTTTACTCAAACATCACACAAACACATATCTGAACATATTTATTTCAGTTCATCACAACAGAAAACATTGTGACCACAATTTAAAAAATGTAAGATGCTTAACAATATGCGAATGTTAGAAAATGGATGCCATATGAAGTGTTTAGTTGATTCCTTTATTTCTGACCCATGTTTAAGTGTGACAGTTTGCAAAATGCCATTTGTTAGATTACAGATAATCTGACCTTATCAGTTCCCGACAGTCAAATATGAAGAGGACTCCATATTCAATAATAAACACTTTGTGTAAATAAACAGGCACGATTGGGAGACATGAACAGCCTTATAAATATATTATAAAAAATTACATATCTTATTATTTATTTACAGCTGCTGTTTTATAGTTTGTCTCACAATTGTATTTTGCATTGTCTTGTTTTCTTATAAAAAGATGACACTGTATTTAAAGATAATGTTGTAGTTAATTTAGTCATGTAAGGCCTCCAAGAGAGCAAAAATGTTACTCACACATGTTCTCAATATACATACATAATAGGCAGAATATTTAAACTATTCACAAACATCGGTGTTGCACAGATTCTGGTGTCATCTAATGTTTGATAAGGAAGTGTTTAACACAAGAACCCTAAATATCCCATTCATAGACAGATGGAAATTACATTTGTGCTTCATAAGAGTGTAAATGATCATTTCTCTTCTGGGAACAGATTGAAGTATGCCGATGAAGGTTCACATATTTTCAGTGTCAAAATGTATTTTGCCGACTCTCTGAACCATTGATAAAACATTGCATATATAAGTGGATTAATGCAGGAATTCATGCATATAATCCAATTCATTACGTCAATTATAAAAGTGTTATTTTCGTCATGCCCAAAAGAAAGAGTAACTATATAGTATGGCATCCAGCAAAGAAGATAAACTAGTACTACAATCCCTAAGGTTCTTGCAGCCTTTTTTTCTGATTTGGCCTTTTTGTCTGTGACTGAATTGAAATGCTTAGCTTGCCGTTTTGCTACAAAGCAGATTCTCACATATAAAGGAATAATTATACAACAAGGTGCCACTAAGCAAACAAAAACATCTAATACAAGATTTTCCCATTTAACAACAAGTATGCATTCTCCAATACATGTGTGGTTCCTCTCTGGATACAGGAAAATCTCATGCAACAGATAAAACGAATAAAAGAAGGAGAATAACCAGTTCACAACAATAGAAACAACAGCTCTGTTATTATTGACTCTTATTGGATATCGCAAAGGGTCATTCACAGTAATATATCGATCCACAGATATAATAATCATATTACCAAGAGATGCCACAACAACCACATAAAGAATAAGAGTAAATATTGAGCAAAATATTTCTCCAAAGTACCAGCATGGCTCAATCAGTTTCATTCCCTGCACTGGCATGAGAATCAGTCCTGCGATCAGATCAGCCACTGCCAGAGAGAAGATCAGCACATTGGTGGGAGTGTGGAGCTGCTTGAAGTGTGAGATGGAGATGATCACCAACAGGTTCAGAAACACGGTGAACACTGATGTTACAGCGATGAAAATGTACACAATAATGTACTCTGCTTCAGGTCGGATACTTCTGGTACAAGACAAATTGTTGTTCGGAAAGCAGTTTTGGATTGTGGGATTATCCATGTTGGTCACTCCCCAGTAGGACAGATTCTGTGTGAGGATGCTTGTCAGTTCAGCCCCCTGGTCCTTGTCACTGACATGTCTTAGTTTTATACGTACAGAAAGCACAGCGACCATCCCATTCAACAATACATCCTCTCAAATCCACCCACTAGTTAAATATTCATAGACCTGATCAATCTGATCTATACAATATGGTGGATTAGCGAATCTAATAAAGTTACTTTACTCTTACATTTTGCCCATGTAATACAGCTTCTGTACTAACAAACAGTGGCAAGTGCACTACTGTTAGAGAAATAATCCAATCCATTACCTTCAATTCCACTAAAAATTATATCCATGTTAACATACAATAAAAACTAAAGATGGAATCTGGATATTTTCACATTTCCAGTATTGGCCTACCACCAATGTATGTCCCTGGAAATAATCTCAAGAGAGGAGCCTTGAAATATTATTAGAGTGTTATGCAACATAGAATAACTCTTTTAGTCAAAATTGAATTGTGACCACAATTTGTCCTCATCAACTATGATCTTTCATTAGACAGCTTTGGTTAAACTATGCTTAGATTAAAACAGGGGTGTCCAATGCTGCTCCTGGAGGGCCACTGTCCTACAAAGTTTAGCTCCATGTTGCCTCAACTCTGTTTATATGGGGTTGGGGCTAAACTTTTCATGACTGAAGAACCCTAGATTAAGAGAAAATGGACTGACCAAGGCAGAGCCGGAGGGGCGAGGAGGCCCGGTGAAGCCATAAGGATGACGGTTCCAGGTGGAGCCGATGGGGAGGGGGCCAAGGTGGAGCCGACTGGTCGATGGGCCGAGGTGGAGTTATGGGCTCAGAGGCTTGAGGTAAAGCCAGGGGAATGACATCTTTTAGTGGAGCTTGTGAACTGGAAGCCCCAGGCAGATCCGAGTTGCTTGGTGATGGATGGGAGGATCCGAGGGACTGAAAGGAGCCAGCAAAGACAAGACTGAAGAACTGTATGGTATAGGTAGAGGAGGTGGGAGTGGGAGGCTAAGTGGGAGCAGGTTTGGAAATAATCTCTTTATATTCCTTAATCCCACAAGGATCAAAGTTCATCATATCCACAGCAGTGACGAGAGTATGGACAGGGCTTCACTCCATGCTTGCATATTCTATAAAAATTCCCACTGGAACGTGTACAGGAATCGGATAACAAACCTGGTCAGACTGAATTGGCTCAGGTGACAGACATGGCTACAGGAATTGACTCTGTAGTGGGCATCGTCTCAGGCTCTTGGTCCATGGTGGGCATCAGCTCTGAGTCTCGGTCTATGGCGGGCTGTGGTTCCAGATCCATTTTGGGCATAGGCTTAGTGCAGATGATCAAGGACATTATGATGGAGGGAATGGACTGGAAGGGCTGCAGCGGAGTTGCTCCATTGTCCTTCACCTCTCTGACAGTACAATGTCCTAATGTTATCCCGTATTATGCTGGAGGTGATAACAAGGAGGTGAGCGTGAACATAATTAACCAATGAGTTTACATGGCAACAAACTAGCAGCAAGAACCCAGTAAACAGGAACAGGAGAGGAAACACAGGAGCAAAAATAGGCAAAGTGTTACGTCAAAGTGACTGGTTCAGAGTATCTCTGAAACGGCAAGGATTGTGGGTAGCTCCCAGCCAGCAGTGGTGAGAATTTAGCAACAGTGTCTGAGGAGGGACAAACGCAAACTAGACAGGCAATTGGACACTCAAGGCACACCTGTCCACAAGGTCAATGAGGCTATACTGTCTGGTCTGAGGCAACAGAGGGATTACTGTGGCACAAGTCACATTGCACTTGCTACTTCTGAGTTCAAAGTATTCAAGAGGCTATTTCTGTTCCAGTTATTTCCCTGTTTCCTGTTTTCAATTCTGTATGGATCTCGAAGCTTTCTATGAGATCAGATATTGCAACAGGTGTATAAATAAAGTCTTTTAACCGTATTCCCTGTGTCTTCATCCTTCTAGTAGTATGACAGAAGTCCGGACCACACACGATGCAAGTATCCCCGGCTTCCAAAGATGAACAAAGAATGGAGGACTCCACCCGTGCATAGATTATTGCATTCTGAATGCCTCTATAGTTAAGTACAGACATCAACTGCCTCTGGTACCCTCAGCCCTGGGACAGCTGTGTTTAGCTTGTATCTTCACCAAGCTCGACCTGAGAAGTGCTTATAACCTGGTTCGTATCCGTGAGGGAGATAAGTGGAAGACTGCCTTTATTATTCCTGCTGGACACTACGAATATCGGGTCACGTCTTTCGGCCTGTCAAACAGTTCAGCTGTCTTCCAAGGCTTCATGAATGAGATATTCCTAGATATCCTCTACAAGTTTGTCATCATCTACATCTATGATATCCTGATCTTCTCTACCAATCTCGAAGAACATGTCCAGCAGGTAAAGAAGGTCTTGAAATGTCTCAATGAGTACCAACTGTACTTGAAGCTAGAGAAATGTGAATTCCACCTGAAGACCATGCGCTTCCTGGGATGCGTGATTGGTCCAGACGGCATCTCAATGGATTGAAACAAAGTGGAAGCGGTACTCAACTGGTCCAAGCCTTTGACCTGAGAGAGTTGCAACGCTTCCTGGGCTTTGCCAAGTTTTATCGCCGATTCATCCACGACTACAGTAAGATCTGTGCTCCATTGACTTTTATGGTGAAAAAGGGTACCAAGCAGTTAAAATGGTCTGAAGAAGCCTCCGAAGCTTTTGAGTGTTTAAAGGAAGCCTTCTGTTCGGCCCCTATGCTAAAACATCCTGATCCTAATCTGCCCTTCATTGTGGAAGTGGACTCATCCACCAACGGAGTAGGAACTGTTCTTTTCCAGCGGCAAGGGACCCCCTCACGACTCCATCCATGTACCTTCTTTTCTCGTAAGATGTCCCTGGCAGAGCAGAATTATGATGTCGGAATCGAGGACTTCTGGCCATCAAACTAGCTCTGGAGGAGTTGAGACACTGGTTGAAGGGAGCCAATCATCCTTTCCAGGTCATTACTGACCATCGCAATCTTGAGTATCTCTGGTGAGCCAAAAGACTCGCCAGGCTCGTTGGGTATTCTTCTTCACACGCTTTGACTTCACAGTCACCTATCGACCTGATTCAAAGAATCTCAAAGCTGATGCTCTGTATCACCTTTACCAGATTGAAACCTCTGATGAGAATCCAGAGACCATACTCCCTCCTATCATGATTGTCATCCAGTGCAATTACTGACTCCACTTTGAACGAAGTGCTCTGCTGGGAGGTCCAGAGGGAAAATTGTTCGTACCACATACTCTCCGCCTTTCCCTCTTGGATTCAGTGCACACCTCTCCTGGTTCGGGACGCCCAGGCAGCCAACAAACCCTCTCACTTCTCCAACAGCGCTATTGCTGGCCTGGGATGGCTCAAGATACCTCCCGGTTCGTACTAGGATATGTAGTCTGCACCATGGCCAAAGTACCCTGACGTCTACCTGATGGGAAACTCATGCCACTACCCATTCCGAACAGACCATGGTCTCACATTGCTGTGGACTTTGTGACCGATCTATTACCCTCTGATTCCAAGACTTGCATCCTGGTCATAGTCGATAGATTTTCCAAGTCCTGTAAACTGATCTCTCTCTCTGGGCTTTCCACAGCCTTCAAGACCGTTGAAATGCTGTTAACTCACCATTTGGGAATTCCAGAAGACATCGTATCAGATCGAGGACCACAGATCATATCGAAAGTCTGGAGATCTTTCTTGAAGCTACTTGGAGTCTTGGTGAGCCTGACGTTGGGGTAGCATCCACAATCCAAAGGCCAGGATTGGGAGGGATTTGGACCGGAGGAGCACTGCTGGGTCCACCGGGATGACATCTTAGACCCCACACTCCATGACTTCCATCATGACCATCCCCTCGTCGTCGGGGTCTACGGCCCCCAGGAGTTAGGGGGGGGGGGGTACTGTCACGGATACACCTAGCGACACACCCCAGCCAGCATCAACTCAGCACACCTAGTCACGCTCATCATCCCCTGAATACTGATTACTCACCACCTGCAATACATCATGAATTTATCACGCTGCACACAGGATTTAAGCTTCAGTCTCTCCATTGTTCTCTGTCTGGTCTGGTCTAACTACGTGTGTGACTCGCCTGGTTCCTCATGCTTCTCTGGTTCCAGGATTCCCTTGTGCTCGCAGCAAGTATACTGAAGTTTATCACTAACCACTCTCCTGTGTGTATTTCCAAGCAGCAATTGTGTGCAGTGGTGCTTCAGGATTGTCCAGTCTGAATCTCTGAGTTCTTCTGTGCATCTACGGACCTTGTATCTCTTCTCTACATTCAAGTCCACTTTCAGCTTGTGTGTCTTCGGATCGGTATTTCCATTCAAGTGTCTACGTATCTGCATTCAAGTTCAAAGTACTTTTATGTCTGCCATCAAGCCCTGATTTATCATCAAGTCTACTTCTGAGTTCAAAGTATTCAAGAGACTATTTCTGTTCCAGTTATTTCCCTGTTTCCTGTTTTCAATTCTGTGTGGATCTCGAAGCCTTCTATGAGATTGGATATTGCAACAGGTGTATAAAGTCTGTTAACAATATTCCCTGTGCCTTCATCCTTTTAGTAGTGTGAAAATAGTGGATTAGCGAATCTAATAAAACTAATTTACTCTTACATTTTGCCCATGTAATACATTTTGAATGATCAGGGTTACTCGGCGATGCCTACGTGCCCTGTTTATGTGGAAGAAACCTTGGTTACTGTCCCAGGTCCCCGTGTTGAGCGCTTCTTGTCGTCGCAGGATGCTAATGACTGATGTCTCCTTCATGGGCAGGGGGAGCGATCCTGGAAGGATGCTCAGTTCGGGTTTTCCCAGAGGGGCAACCCCTTTCGCATGATTATTGTTACGCGGTGATGCCTACGTGCTCTGGTTATGTGGAAGAAACCTTCCTTTACAAGCCTTCTATGGAGCTTCCCGTCAGGAGAGACTTTATGTCCAAAGCAGGTTTTTCCCTGTCTACTTTAAAGGTTTACGTGGCATCCTTAGGTGCTTACCACACTCCTTTGGGTGGAATTTCTTTGGGTAAAGACCCCAAACGTATCTCATTTCCTACGTGGCACTTTGAGGCTGAGGCCTGCTGCACGCACGAAGGTTCTGACTTGGGACCTGGCGATTGTCCTCCTAGGCCTTTTCCAAACTCCCTTTGAGCCCCTGGAGGAGGTTCCTGCCAGATTTATGACTTTGAAAACTCTGTTCCTCCTCGCTATTTCGTCTTTCAAAAGAATAGGGGATCTCCAGGCGCTGTCGGTAGCACTCTCATGCCTGGAATTAGCGCCTGGCATGGTTAAAGCGTTCCTTCATCCTAGGCCGTGTTATGTTCCCAAGGTCCCCACTAATGTGGCCCGATCTATAGTGCTGCAGGCCTTCTGTCCTCCTCCGTTCCAGGATGCAGACCAGGAAAAGCACAATTTGCTATGTCCGGTTAGGGCATTGGATGCTTATGTCCACAGAGCTGCCCTGTGTCATAAATCTAAACAATTGTTTGTCTGTTTTGGACCCCCTAACAAAGGGGTCACCAGCATCTAAGCAAAAAATGAGCAAGTGGTTGGTAGAGACTGTCTCACTTGCTAATGGGTCGACCTGACAGTCTTCAACTTTGGCGCTGTGGTGTCACTCAACCAGGAGTATGGCGGTCTCTAAGGCCTTATTGTCAGGAGTACCTCAACAAGACGTTTGTGATCGGGCAGGCGGGTCCTCACCTCACACATTCGTTAGGTTTTATTCTCTGGACTTGGCCTCTACACCAGGGTCCCGAGTGCTCTCGTCCTAGTGCTGCTCGCCCTGATTTCATACTAGATAGGCACTTCTCGTTATGGTGACGTTGGTATAGACATTCCCTTAGTGTCAATCGACGCAACGTGAGTTCCCTTGAAATGGAAACGACTGCAATCTCGGTTCCCTGAAGAGGGAACGAGACGTTGCGTCACCTGCCATATCTCCTACGTGCCTGTAAGCGACTTGTTCAGAACTTACACAGCTGGAGCGGCTGGGTTTGAACAGGCTTATATAGTTCCTGGTTCATGACGCCACTCGCCTCTGACTTCCCGTCACACCATTGCACTGATTTTACATGTGCTTCAATACATCAACACGCAAAGCGTTTCCCTAAGCGTCAATCGACGCAACATCTCGTTCCTAACCCTAACCGAGGTTACAGTCTTAACCGAGGCGTTTTTGTGTGGTAATGTAAAAAGAAAAAAAGAGTGTTTTGTCTACTCTACCTGTTTTAGCAAAGGTTTCCATCCAATGATGATTTAGCCCTTACAATTTTTAACCAATAGCAGAAATACCTTTAATCGATGCAATTTCTAAAGTGTCGAATTTAAATTGAGATACATTTTATATATGTCGATACTTCAAATGTCGCAAAAACTAGTTTGGAACACTGTTATAGAGAAACATTACAGGATTAGCCAAAACGCAGCATCCATGCCCATGGTTTTGCTCCCGTTAAAGCATCTGTAATGTTCAAAGGTGTGTTAAAATCCCGCACATGCTGAAATGGGCATAATCTCGTGGAATAATCCCATCAAGCCATTAAAGTTGCACGCCTGCTTTTTATGTGGGAAAGATTTGAGACTAAGGAAACGTCATAGATTTTGTTCTGGATTTTGAGAATTGTTTACAGAATGCTCTGACTTTATTTCTCACAATTGCATGTTTACATCACACATTTATGGAAAAGAAATCTGAATTGAGAGATAAATGTCACAATTGCCTTTCGTGTTTTTTATTCCATGGCAGAAACATGCTTTTTTGTGCCGGGATGAGAAACAGAATGAGAAATACATGCTTCATTCAATTTATTCATTCATTTATTAAATTACCTAATTTTTTAAAGGTGGTGTTGATTAGGGATTAATCTAGGTGGGTTTTTACTTTGTGACAAGAACATTTATTATATGTTTTTCTTTTTGTGCTGAGTGTCATTGTTTAAACATGTTTTTTAAAGATTTTTAAATAAAGTAATAGTAAAAAAAAATATGTATATCTTTAATAATTCAGATGTAAACAGTGCAGTATTGTGCATGACATTTACTATACATATAAATAAACTTGCCTTGCTTTGCCTACCATTATGAAATACAGTATGACCTTATGCAACATGGACAAATGCAGAAATGCAGACACGGGGCAAAGAATTTCACACTGTATATGTTTTTACTCAAACATCACACAAACACATATCTGAACATATTTATTTCAGTTCATCACAACAGAAAACATTGTGGCCACAATTTAAAAAATGTAAGATGCTTAACAATATGAGAATGTTAGAAAATGGATGCCATATGAAGTGTTTAGTTGATTCCTTTATTTCCGACCCATGTTTAAGTGTGGTTTGCTGATCATCATACATTCCAGCATATTTTAAACACATTAAAACGGAGATAGCCTATCTCTTACAACTGACAGTTTGCAAAATGCCATTTGTTCGATTACAGATAATCTGACCTTATCAGTTCCCGACAGTCAAATATGAAGAGGACTCCATATTCAATAATAAACACTTTGTGTGAATAAACAGGCACGATTGGGAGGCATGAACAGCCTTATAAATATATTATAAAAAATTACATATCTTATTATTCATTTACAGCTGCTGTTTTATAGTTTGTCACACAACTGTATTTTGCATTGTCTTGTTTTCTTATAAAAATATTACTTTGTATATAAAGATAATGTTGTAGTTGATTTAGTCATTGTATTCCTCCAAGAGAGCAAAAATGTTACTCACTGTTACTCACACATGTACATGTTCTCAATATACATACATAATAGGCAGAATATTTCAATTTTTCACAAACATCGGTGTTGCACAGATTCTGGTGTCATCTAATGTTTGATAAGGAAGTGTTTAACACAAGAACCCTAAATATTCCATTCATAGACAGATGGAAATTACATTTGTGCTTCATAAGAGTGTAAGGGATCATTTCTCTTCTGGGAACAGATTGAAGTATGCCGATGAAGGTTCACATATTTTCAGTGTCAAAATGTATTTTGCCGACACTCTGAACCATTGATAAAACATTGCATATATAAGTGGATTCATACAGGAATTCATGCATATAATCCAATTCATTACGTCAATTATAAAAGTGTTATTTTCGTCATGCCCAAAAGAAAGAGTAACTATATAGTATGGTGTCCAGCAAAGAAGATAAACCAGTACTACAATCCCTAAGGTTCTTGCAGCCTTTTTTTCTGATTTGGCCTTTTTTTCTGATTTGGCCTTCTTTTCTGTGGCTGAATTGAAATGCTTAGCTTGCTGTTTTGCTACAAAGCAGATTTTCACATATAAAGGAATAATTATACAACAAGGTGCCACTAAACAAACAAAAACATCTAATACACGATTTTCCAATGTAACAACAAGTAAGCATTCTCCAATACATGTGTGGTTCCTCTCCGGATACAGTAACAACTCATACAACAGATAAAACGAATAAAAGAAGGAGAATAACCAGTTCACAACAATAGCAACAACAATTCTGTTATTATTGACTTTCAATGGATATCGCAAAGGGTCATTCACAGCAATGAATCGATCCACAGATATAATAATCATATTACCAAGAGATGCTGTGAGAACCACATAAAGAATAAGAGTAAATATTGAGCAAAATATTTGTCCAAAGTACCAGCATGGCTCAATCAGTTTCATTCCCTGCACTGGCATGAGAATCAGTCCTGCGATCAGATCAGCCACTGCCAGAGAGAAGATCAGCACATTGGTGGGAGTGTGGAGCTGCTTGAAGTGCGAGATGGAGATGATCACCAACAGGTTCAGAAACACGGTGAACACTGATGTTACAGCGATGAAAATGTACACAATAATGTACTCTGCTTTAGGTTGGACACTTCTGGTACAAGACAAATTGTTGTTCGGAAAGCAGTTTTGGATTGTGGGATTGTCCATGTTGGTCACTTCCCAGTTAGACAGATTCTGTGTGAGGATGCTTGTCAGTTCAGCCCCCTGGTCCTTGTCACTGACACAACTCAGTTTTATACGTACAGAAAGCACAGCGACCATCCCATTCAACAATACATCCTCTCAAATCCACCCACTACTTACATATTCATAGACCTGATCAATCTGATCTATACAACATACAGTATACTCATCCTTCTAGTAGTGCGGAAATAGTGGATTAGCGAATCTAATAAAGCTAGATTACTCTTACATTTTGCCCATGTAAGACAGCATCCGTACTAACCAAGAGCAGACAAGTGCACTACTGTTAGTGCAATAATTCAATCCATGGATCTCGAAGCCTTCTATGAGATCAGATATTGCAACAGGTGTATAAATAAAGTCTGTTAACCATATTCCCTGTGTCTTCATCCTTCTAGTAGTGTGACAGAATTCCGGACCACACACGATGCAAGTATCTCCGGCTTCCGAGATTGCTGCTGTATCCATTAAAACCCGTGGGGCTTCGCCGCACCCCAATCGCTTATGGATACTTCAGCATACGCTGCTGCCAATTCAGCCTCCGCACCGCAGACAGTGCTCCAGGAAACCTTCACTGAATTCCGCCACACCCCTTCAGAACCTCAGACCTGCCTCAGTAAACCCTGTCTTACGGTGCATGCTCTGCTGCGACGACACATCTGTACTGCTTGCCTCATGTCCCACTCGCCGTGTGTGTGTAGTTGTCTTCAGTTTGCGTGTTTGGTATTATTATTTGTCGCTATGGGTGAACTACACGAAACTATTTGGATTATACTTGTCATCCTTTGGATCATCACCTACAACAGTTCCCAGATCGCACAAGGCTGTTTGATCTCCTATTTACATCTGGAAGACGTATTTTAAAGTGTTTGCTCATCTGCAAGACGTCTATAGGACGTTTCCTGCAGATGTCAAATAGACGTTTAGAAGATGTCTCTAAGATGTAATGATTTAGAATGCACGTTAAACTTACATCTTATAAACGTCTATTTGACATCTGACAGGAAACGTCCTATAGATGAGGAAAATGGGGGAGGGAGGTGGGGTGTGCTGGAGGCTGAGAAAGCGACCCTTCAAACCCCCTCTCCCCTCAATCATCCTGTCTAATGTGCGGTCTCTCCGAAACAAAATGGACATACTCCATGCAAAATGTCTTGCGGAGAGAACCTTCAAAGAAGCAGGCATCATCACCCTGACTGAAACCTGGCTTGACGAGGCTGTTCCAGACTCCGAGGTAGATCTCGAAAACTACGAAGGAGTCAGGCAAGGAGAGAGGCGGAGGGGTCTGCATGTTCATAAACAACAGGTGGTGGTGTAACAACATTAAGGTCCACAACAAGATCTGTACCTCCCACATGGAAATGCTGACATTGTCCCTACGTCCGATCCACCTTCCGAGGGAATTTCCGGCGGTTATCATTTTCTGTGTTTACATCTCTCCCAGTGCCAACACCCAGGCTGCAGCCGAGCTAGTGGCCAATAATACTAACCACATGCAAGAGAAATATCCGAAGCCCCAGTGTTCAGTGTTGGTGATTTTAACAGTTGCAGACTCGACAGTGTGCTGCCTTCGTTTCATCAGTCTCTCGAGACTGGCCTCTGGAATATTTTGAGTGGCAGACACAGTGCCCTGTAACGGCACACCAGCAGGGAACAACTGGCCTAACCGCTCTACGTCACTCCTCGGAGCAAACGAGGGTCCTTCGGGAAAGCACTCGCTGGGACCATCTACGCCCCGGCACGCAGGCGGGATTGGCAGAATGGGCCCCTGAGGGCACCGAGAGAGAACGGGCACCGTGTACTGCGGCGAACACCTTTCGCTCTTGGCGGGGACCCCCCTCAGCACCAGCACCTTCTTTGACGAAGCCTTTCTAGCAACAGTGACCGTCCCTCAGATCAGCCTTGCCCTTGAAAGACCTCGCCTGGGAGTGCCGCGTCTCGCCCCAGTTTTGCTGAGGAGGAGCACGAGACGCGACACTCCGCTTTTGTTGCGCCTTGTGTGAGGAGCTACTCGACGGCGGGGGCTGCTCCCGCCCAGCAGCCCCAGAGACATGAACATGGAGTGGGATAAATTTCTGGAGTGCCGCCACCTGCTTTTTTTCTTCTTGAAACGTTTCAATGACCGAATTCAAAGAGTCACCGAACAGGCCAACAGTCGAAAGCAGGGCGTCCAGAAGAAAAGATTTATCTTTATCCTTCATGTCAGATAAATTTAATCATAGGTGCCTCTCCGTGGCCACCATATGAGGCCCTGGATCTACCAGGTAAGGGCTGAGATAGGGCAGAGCCCGTCTCAATCCCTGCTGATAGATCCATTTGCGATCCCCACGATTGAAGCCTCAGCAGCAGCGGGACCCGAACCGCTGGGAGCTCCCACTCTTCTTGAAGAGGGCTCGGCGGGAGCGGAGCGTTTTCATGGACAAACGCTCGCAATGCTCACAATCCCTCAGCTATGATGGCTATTGCAGAAATAATGAGTAGGACTAATGGTTCATTTCGTATTATGTAAAGAGTAAACAGTATAACATTTAGAATCTGAAGGTAAAACCACAGGCCGTATAAATAAGGGTAAAATACATATAGTCTAGCAAAGAAATAGGCCGAATGATCCTGCAGGGTGTATTATACTGAGTCACGATTGCGTTGCTGTGTTAATTTAGCTAGTGTCTAGTTCAGTTTACCCTAACCGGGCAACTCAACTGAGCGGTCACACAACTTTTCTGAGGCAACAGAGAGATACATCTTATTATCACGTTTCTTCCATTCAACATAAATATAATCATTAGGAAGTCTAGAACATGAAATCCAACCATCAGATTCAGCCACAGATGTTTCTGCCATAGAGCGGCCAATGGCACTGGCCGTCTCTTTGGTAGCACGGAAAGACAGGTCGACCGCTCTACGCATCTCACGAATATCGTCAAACACGACGTTCCTTTAAAAGGTCGGCCTGGTACACCTGCAGAAGCCCCATTGGGTATAGGCACGCACCAGCCCAACCTGCCGCCATGTATGCCTTTCCCAACCAAGGCAGATGTTGTACGGCAGGGCTTGGAGGGAAGCGCTGGAGCCCTTAGGGACGATGCAGCATCAGGCGAGAGATGTGATGCAAAAGCCTCTTCGACCCGAGGCATCGTCCCATAGCCCTTCTCTTTTGCCCCCATAATAGATGAATATATATATATGCACATTCAGGCTGGATAAACGGGAAGAGAAGGGCTTATTCCACAATCTCAACACCTCTGTGTGGAGATCAGTGAAAAATGGCAGACTCCGGAGTGAAGGTTGTGGCCGGGTTTGCAGGAAGCGCTCATCAAGCTTCTTTTCTTAGTCACTTCCTGCATTTCTGGGGGCCAGTTGATTTTGAATGAGCTACAGTGTTACTGTATAATTAGGGATGAATCTGAGTTGGTTTTCACTTTGTGACAAGACCATTATGATATGTTTTTCTTTTTATGCTAATTGTCATTGTTTAAACACGGTTTTTAAAGATTACTAGTTTAAATAAAATTAAAAGTTTAAAAGAAAAATCTATATCTTTAATAATTTAAATGTAAACAGAGCTGTATTACCATTGTGCATGACATTTACTATACATATAAATAAACTTGCCTTGCTTTGCCTACCATTATGAAATACAGTATGACCATATGCAACATGGACAAATGCAGAAATAAAGACAGGGGGCAAAGAAATTCACGCTGTATATGTTTTTACTCAAACATCACACAAACACATATCTGAACATATTTATTTCAGCTCATTACAACAGAAAACATTGTGGCCACAATTTAAAAAATGTAACATGCTTAACAATATGAGAATGTTAGAAAATGGATGCCATATGAAGTGTTTAGTTGATTCCTTTATTTCCGACCCATGTTTAAGTGTGGTTTGCTGATCATCATACATTCCAGCATATTTTAAACACATTAAAACGGAGATAGCCTATCTCTTACAACTGACAGTTTGCAAAATGCCATTTGTTAGATTACAGATAATCTGATCTTATCAGTTCCCGACAGTCAAATATGAAGAGGACTCCATATTCAATAATAAACACTTTGTGTGAATAAACTATTGGGAGACATGAACAGCCTAATAACATATGAAAAATGACATACCACAGGCCTTATTATTCATTTACAGCTGCTGTTTTATAGTTTATCCCACAATTGTATTTTGCATTGTCTTGTTTTCTTATAAAAAGATGACTCTGTATATAAAGATAATGTTGTAGTTAATTTAGTCATGTAAGTCCTCCAAGAGAGCAAAAATGTTACTCACTGTTACTCACACATACATGTTCTCAATATACATACATAATAGGCAGAATATTTAAACTTTTCACAAACATCGGTGTTGCACAGATTCTGGTGTCATCTAATGTTTGATAAGGAAGTGTTTAACACAAGAACCCTAAATATTCCATTCATAGACCGATGGAAATTACATTTGTGCTTCATAAGAGTGTAAGTGATCATTTCTCTTCTGGGAACAGATTGAAGTATGCCGATGAAGGTTCACATATTTTCAGTGTCAAAATGTATTTTGCCGACACTCTGAACCATTGATAAAACATTGCATATATAAGTGGATTAATGCAGGAATTCATGCATACAATCCAATTCATTACGTCAATTATAAAAGTGTTATTTTCGTCATGCCCAAAAGAAAGAGTAACTATATAGTATGGTGTCCAGCAAAGAAGATAAACCAGTACTAGAATCCCTAAGGTTTTTGCAGCCTTTTTTTCTGATTTGGCCTTTTTTTCTGTGACTGAATTGAAATGCTTAGCTTGCCGTTTTGCTACAAAGCAGATTTTCACATATAAAGGAATAACTATGCAACAAGGTGCCACTAAACAAACAAAAGCATCTATTACACGATTTTCCAAAGTAATAACAAGTAAGCATTCTCCAATACATGTCTGGGTTCTCTCTGGATACAGGAACATCTCATACAACAGATAAAAAATATATATAATGGAGAATAACCAGTTTACAACAATAGAAACAACGGCTCTGTTATTATTGACTCTTACTGGATATCCCAATGGGTCAGTCACAGTAATATATCGATCCACAGATATAATAATCATATTACCAAGAGATGCTGTGACAACCACATAAAGAATAAGAGTAAATATTAAGCAAAATATTTCTCCAAAGTACCAGCATGGCTCAATCAGTTTCATTCCCTGCACTGGCATGAGAATCAGTCCTGCGATCAGATCAGCCACTGCCAGAGAGAAGATCAGCACATTGGTGGGAGTGTGGAGCTGCTTGAAGTGTGAGATGGAGATGATCACCAACAGGTTCAGAAACACGGTGAACACTGATGTTACAGCGATGAAAATGTACACAATAATGTACTCTGCTTCAGGTCGGATACTTCTGGTACAAGACAAATTGTTGTTCGGAAAGCAGTTTTGGATTGTGGGATTATCCATGTTGGTCACTCCCCAGTAGGACAGATTCTGTGTGAGGATGCTTGTCAGTTCAGCCCCCTGGTCCTTGTCACTGGCACAACTCAGTTTTATACGTACAGAAAGCACAGCGACCATCCCATTCAACAACACATCCTCTCAAATCCACCCACTAGTTACATATTCATAGACCTGATCAATCTGATCTATACAATATGGTGGATTAGCGAATCTAATAAAGTTACTTTGCTCTTACATTTTGCCCATGTAATACAGCTTCTGTACTAATAAACAGTAGACAAGTGCACTACTGTTAGAGCAATAATCCAATCCATTGCCTTCAATTCCACTAAAGAATATATCCATGTTAACATACAATAAAAACTAAAGATGGAATCTGGATATTTTCACATTTCCAGTATTGGGCTACCACCAATGTATGTACCTGGAAATAATCTCAAGAGAGGAGCCTTGAAATATTATCAGACCGTTATACAAAGGCAACATGGAATAACTTATTTAGTCAAAATTAAATTATGACCACAATTTGTCCTCATAAACTATTATTCCTTAGACAGCTTTGGTTAAACTATGTGTGATGAGGGGTGTGTGGTTTTGCGGAGTTTGCAGTGGGAGAGCAAGGAGGGAGCCGAGCGCTAAGTAGGTCCATTGCAAAAAGACAAACATCTGTTTCTGATTGCAGTAATTGGCGTGGGGAGACTGCATAAAAGTCGGCGGGTGTGAGAGAGTGGGGAGAGAAGGACTGTCTCGTACCAAGTTTCTGAATGGCACATAAGTCTGAAGTAATGAGTTTTGGTAAGAGTGAAGAGTGCCAGTGGTTGTTCTGTAGGCAAACGTCAGTGCCTTGAATTTAATGTGAGCAGCAATTGGCAACCAGCGCAATTTTGTGAGGAGAGGAGTGACGTGTGCTCACTTTGGCTCATTTAAGAGCACTCTGGCTGCAGCATTCTGGATCAATTGCAGAGGTTTGACAGCAAGCTGGAAGACCAGCCAGGAGAGCATTACAATAGTCCAGTCTGGATAGTGCTTGGTCAAGGAGTTGTGTAGCATGCTCTAGGAAGGACCTGATCCTCCTATTGTTGTGCAAGGCAAATTCTGCAGGACTGGGCAGTTCTAGCAATGTGGTCTGTGAATTTCAACTGATCATCAATTACAACCGCAAGGTTCCTAGCTGACCTTGATGGAGTTATGGATGAGCCTAGCTGAATGGAGAAGTTGTGATGAAGTGTTGGGTTGGCTGGGATCACAAGTAGTTTTGTCTTCGCAAGGTTTAGTTGAAGATGATGGTCCTTCATCCAGCCAGAAATGTCTGTCAGGCAGGCTGACATACGAGCAGCTACCGTTGGATCGTCAGGCTGGAATGAGAGGTAGAGTTGCGTGTCATCAGCGTAGCAATGATAGGAAAAGCCATGTTTCTGAATCAAAGATCCTAGTGATGTCATGTAGATGGAGAAGAGGAGTGGTCCAAGCACTGAGCCCTGAGGCATCCCAGTAGCTAGATGTTGGGTCTTAGATGCCACACATCTCCACGACACCTGAAAGGACCTACCTGAGAGGTAAGACTCAAACCATTGGAGTGCAGTTCCCGAGATGCCCTTCATCTTTAGGATTGACAGGAGGATCTGGTGGTTAACTGTGTCAAAGGCAGCAGACAGCTCCAGCAGGATGAGATCTGAGGATTTGGAAGCTGCTCTTGCCAGACACAGAGCTTCAATTACTGAGAGCAGGGCAGTCTCGGTTGAGTGTCCGAATAGATGCCCAAGCCACCTCAGCAGGCCCCTCTCGATGTGGAGGAGCAGCGACTCTACTCTGAGCTCCTCCCGAGTGACCAAGCTCCTCACCCTATCTCTAAGGGATCGCCCGGCCACCCTGCGGAGAAAACTCATTTCGGCCGCCTGTATCTGGGATCTTGTCCTTTCGGTCATGACCCACAGCTCATGATCATAAGTGAGAGTAGGAACGTAGATTGACCGGTAAATCGAGAGCTTCGCCTTGCGGCTCAGAAGAACTACGACAGACTGGTAGATCGACCGCAGTACTGCAGAAGCTGCACAAATCCGTCTGTCAATCTCCCGTTCCATCCTTCCCTCACTTGTGAACAAAACCCCAAGATAAATAAACTCCTCCACTTGAGGAAGGATCTCTCCACCAACCTGAAGTGATCAAGCCACCCTTTTCTGACTGAGGACCATGGCCTTGGATATGGAGGTGCTGATTCTCATCCCAGCCACTTCGCACTCGGCTGAAACCGTCCCAGTGCATGCTGAAGGTCCTGGTCTGTTGGGGCCAGCACGAAAACATCATCCACAAAAATCAGAGACGAAATCGCATGGTCCCCAAACCAGACACCCTTCGGCCCCTGGCTGTGTCTAGAAATTCTGTCCATAAAAGTTATGAACAGAACCGGTGACAAAGGGCAGCCCTGCCGGAGTCCAACATGCACCGGGAACAAGTCTGACTTACTGCCGGCAATGTGAACCAAGCTCCTGCTCTGGTCGTACAAGGACCGGACAGCCCTTAGCAAAGGGCCCCTGACCCCATACTGCTAAAGACCATCGTGAGAGACACAGTTGAATGCCTTCTCCAAATCCACAAAAAACACTTGGATTGGTTGGGCAAACTCCCATGAACCCTCCAGAAAGGGTATAGAGCTGGTCCAGTGTTCCAAGACCGGGATGAAAACCACACTGTTCCTCCCGAATCAGAGGTTCGACTATCGGCCGAATTCTCCTCTCCAGTACTCTGGTTTAGACTTTCCCGGAAAGGCTGAGAAGTGTGATCCCCCTATAGTTGGAACACACCATCCAGTCCACCTTCTTAAAAAGAGGGACCACCACCCCGGTCTGCCAGCCAAAGGTACTGTCCCCAACCGCCACGTGATGTTGCAGAGGCGTGTCAGCCAAGACAGCCCCACAACATCCAGAGACTTGAGGTACTCAGGGCGGATCTCATCAACCCACAGAGCCTTGCCACCGAGGAGCTACTTGACTACCTCGGTGACTTCAGCAAGGGTGATGGACGAGTCCACTTCCGAGCCCTCAGCCTCTGCTTCCTCAATGGAAGACGTGTCAGTGAGATTGAGGAGATCCACCAGCCGACGACATCCCCAGTAGAGGTCAACAACTGCCCGCCTCCACTGTAAACAGCGTTGGTAGTGCACTGCTTCCCTCCCCTGAGGCACCTAGATGGTTTGCCAGAATCTCTTCGAGGCCAACCAGTAGTCCTTCTCCACGGCCTCACCGAACTCCTCCCAGGCCCGATTTTTAGCCTCCACAACCACCCGGGCTACAGTCCGCTTGGCCTGTCGGTCTCCGTCAGCTGCCTCAGGAGTCCCACAAGCCAGCCAGGCCCGATAGGACTCCTTCTTCAGCTTGACGGCATCCCTTACTTCCTGGGTCTCCCTGAATCTGGATTGGTTTTTACTTTGTGACAAGACCATTATTATATGTTTTTCTTTTTGTGCTAATTGTCAATTGTCTTTTTGTGCTAATTGCTAATTGTTTAAACACGTTTTTTAGAGATTAGTAGTTTGAATAAAAGTAAAAGTAAAAAAAAAATCTATATCTCTAATAATTCCAATGTAAACAGAGCAGGATTACCATTGTGCATGACATTTACTTTATATATTTATATAAATAAACTTGCCTTGCTTTGCCTACCATTATGAAATACTGTATGACCATATGCAACATGGAAAAAATGCAGAAATGCAGACACGGGGCAAAGAATTGCACACTGTATATGTTTTTACTCAAACATCACACAAACACATATCTGAACATATTTATTTCAACCCATTACAACAGAAAAAATTTACAATTTAAAAAATGTAAGATGCTTAACAATATGCGAATGTTAGAAAATGGATGCCATATGAAGTGTTTAGTTGATTCCTTTATTTCTGACCCATGTTTAAGTGTGGTTTGCTGATCATCATACATTCCAGCATATTTTAAACACATTAAAACGGAGATAGCCTATCTCTTACAACTGACAGTTTGCAAAATGCCATTTGTTCGATTACAGATAATCTGATCTTATCAGTTCCCGACAGTCAAATGGAAGAGGGCTCCATATTCAATAATAAACATCGAAACACTGAACATAACATATTATGAAAAATTACATATCACAGACCTTATTATTCATTTACAGCTGCTGTTTTATTGTTTGTCCCACAATTGTATTTTGCATTGTCTTGTTTTCTTATAAAAAGATGACACTGTATTTAAAGATAATGTTGTAGTTAATTTAGTCATGTAAGGACTCCAAGAGAGCAAAAATGTTACTCACTGTTACTCACACATGTTCTCAATATACATACATAATAGGCAGAATATTTAAACTATTCACAAACATTGGTGTTGCACAGATTCTGGTGTCATCTAATGTTTGATAAGGAAGTGTTTAACACAAGAACCCTAAATATTCCATTCATAGACAGATGGAAATTACATTTGTGCTTCATGCGAGAGTGATCATTTCTCTTCTGGGAACAGATTGAAGTATGCTGATGAAGGTTCACATATTTTCAGTGTCAAAATGTATTTTGCCGACACTCTGAACCATTGATAAAACATTGCATATATAAGTGGATTCATACAGGAATTCATGCATAACATCCAATACATTACGTTAATTATAAGAGTGTCATTTTCGTCATGCCCAAAAGAAAGAGTAACTATATAGTACGGTGTCCAAAAAAGAAGATAAACCAGTACTACAATACCTAAGGTTCTTGCAGCCTTTTTTTCTGATTTGGCCTTCTTTTCTGTGACTGAATTTAAATGCTTAGCTTGCCGTTTTGCTACAAAGCAGATTTTCACATATAAAGGAATAATTATACAACAAGGTGCTGCTAAACAAACAAAAGCATCTATTAGAAGATTTTCCAATGTAACAACAAGTATGCATTCTCCAATACATGTGTGGTTCCTCTCTGGATATAGTAAAAACTCATACAACAGATAAAACGAATAAAAGAAGGAGAATAACCAGTTCACAACAATAGCAACAACAGCTCTGTTATTATTGACTCTTATCAGATATCGCAAAGGGTCAGTCACAGCAATGAATCGATCCACAGATATAATAATCATATTGCCAAGAGATGCCACAACAACCACATAAAGAATAAGAGGAAATATTGAGCAAAATATTTGTCCAAAGTACCAGCATGGCTCAATCAGTTTCATTCCCTGCACTGGCATGAGAATCAGTCCTGCGATCAGATCAGCCACTGCCAGAGAGAAGATCAGCACATTGGTGGGAGTGTGGAGCTGCTTGAAGTGTGAGATGGAGATGATCACCAACAGGTTCAGAAACACGGTGAACACTGATGTTACAGCGATGAAAATGTACACAATAATGTACTCTGCTTCAGGTCGGACACTTCTGGTACAAGACAAATTGTTGTTCGGAAAGCAGTATTGGATTGTTTGATTGTCCATGATGGTCACTCCCCAGTAGGACAGATTCTGTGTGAGGATGCTTGTCAGTTCAGCCCCCTGGTCCTTGTCACTGACACAACTCAGTTTTATACGTACAGAAATCACAGCGACCATCCCATTCAACAATACATCCTCTCAAATCCACCCACTAGTTACATATTCATAGACCTGATCAATCTGATCTATACAATATGGTGGATTAGCGAATCTATTAAAGCTTGTTTACTCTTACATTCTGCCAATGCAAGACAGCATCTGTACTAACAAACAGTGGCAAGTGCACTACTGTTAGAGCAATAATCCAATCCATTACCTTCTATTCCTCTCAAAATGATATATTTTCACATTTCAAGTATTTGGCTACCACCACTTTACTATATGTCCCTGGAAATAATATCAAGATAGGAGCCTTGAAATATTATTATACTGTTATGAAAAGGAAAAATAGAATAACTAATTTAGTCAAAATTGAATTCTGACCACAATTTGTCCTAAAACACTATGATCTGTCCTTTGATAGCTTTGATTAAACTATGCTTTGATTAAAACAGGGATGTCCAATGCTGCTCCTGGAGAGCCACTGTCCTACACAGTTTAGCTCCAACTTGCCTAAACCCACTTGCTTGGGTAGTGGGCCTCACTAGGCCACCCTAAAGGGAAGTTGCCAAATACGGGTACTAGGTAGCCAGCCCTCTGGTTGTCAGGTAGTAGGCCTCACCAGGCCTCCTTGTAAGTGGTTTTCCAGTGACACTGGGTTCTGGCAGCTAGTGGCCACTTGCTATCAGTTCAGCTGGCCTTCACAGGAAGCTTCTGAAGTTGAGCTTGTGCTCTAGCATGAATAATGGACATTTTCTGTTACTGTTTCTCTCTCAGAACCTCTTTTCTTTATCTTTATCTAGCCTAGCAGGCAGACCATGTGCTCCCCTCATTGGGTTCACTATGAGTACTCGGCCTCCTGAGTCTGGTCAGACAGTCATGGCCTCTTGTGAAGCCTTCCAGTTAGATCAGGCCTCCTCAGTGTTTTGAAACACAAACGCTGGGTAGATCAGTGGATCGAGCAGAGAAACTTCCCTCTCTAGCAAGGGTTTTAAGCACTATGCTGAGTCATGTTCTCCGGGATACCCCATCTCTGAGATCTGGGCTGAGTGGTTCACTGTTAGCTTCGCAGTCCCTCAGGTTGGATGCCTTACCTAAAGGCAAGTGTCCAGAGCGTCTTCGGACAGACAGGAAGTTGGCCAGACTGAAGTGTTTAATATAAGTGACACCAGGTCAGGCCTTCCTGGTGCCATTTCGGGAGAGTATGTTCCCCTGAGTAGTGATTGGCTGAGGCTCCTTCGGGTTCCCTAGCCGCATTCCTAGATGAGACACCTTCTGAATTTGAAGCTGTGGTCCTAGGCCCTTGAGCAGGCTTAGGTTGGCCTTTGATTAAACAAAGTTTATGGAGGGTGTTACGTCCCTGTGGTCGCGTATGTTTTTCTTTTGGTTTCTATTTCTCTTCTACCACTATCCCATTCTTAGGTTTGCGTCATCCCTTGTCCGCTGTTGGCTGAGAGAGATGTCAATCTTCATTTACATCGTGACATCATCTCCCTCCCGCAGCCTATCAAGTTCAATCTTCGAGTTTAAAGGGAAGTGGGAGAAGAACGCAAGAGAGCTTTTGTTTCTTTCTGTTGCTCTGCTCTATTTTTTTTGTTACAGACATTACCCTGTTTTGTTCTGTCTGCCTTGTTGGCGTGTTCTGAGGTTACCAAGTGTAACGTGTTCTGCCTTTGACGGCGTGTTTTGAGGTTACCAAGAGTAATTTGTTCTGCCTTGATGGCGTGTTTTGAGGTTACCAAGAGTAATTTGGACAGGTAAAATGTCACGTGACGTACATAAAACAACCCCTAGTAAACTCGATGTATACTACACCAGGTAAGAGAGTGAATGCCACCTTTGTATGTTTTTTTATTAGTTAGTGTAGGTAAAGAGGGCGCTTTGCGCTGAAGATCTTTGTCTTTTATTTTCTTTTTGTTGTTAGTTAGCTAAGAGGTTGGGGTTTAGTTAATCGGTGTTTGTTTTGTTCCTTTCTTTTATTTGGCTTCACTTTATGTCCTTATACTCTTGAGTTATTTATATTTTGAACTCTAGATTTGGATATTCTTTATATTTTCGTTGCCCACAACAAGATTTGCTTATTATTACTATTATCTTTGTTTATTTTTGCATTAATATATCATCTCTAATAAATCATACTTTATTTTCTCACAATTCTGGTTATGTGTCGTCTCCATCTCCTGATCACAACCTCAATGTTGCCCCTTTAAAACAAACTTGTTTGAAGGTGCGTAACAGAGGGTTTCCTGTGGAACATATAGCTTGGGCTATGACTGTAGGGAATGCTGTCACAGTCAGCCCAGTGTGACCTGAGGGTCAGTGGTTCTGGCATTTCATTTGAATTTGCTTGAGAGTTATCCCTGCCAATGGGTATGCACTCTCCTTTGCATGGTGGCAATGGTATATTGTTCATCTAATTTCATCGTTTTGCAGTGTATTTTGAATGTGACAATAGTTCAGACCCTGTCACATTTTACCTGCTCGAGCACCTGCCCTTTTGCCCCTTAGTGCCCAAAGTGCCCTTTTGTCAAGACAAAATTTCCTCTCCTTTTTTTTGTATTTAAAGGCACTTTTGTGGATGCCTGCCCAATCTAACTAGTAGTAAAATTAATGAATAATAATTTAGCCGTAAATAAAATGACCCACATGATGACCTTTCACCTGACGAACTCATCCGGGACGATTCCTCACGCTGCACACGCATTTTTTAATTTCGCGCGGCTACGCGCAATCGCGCATTCCCAGAGGATATCTTCAATTCTTGCGGCTGCTGGTAAGTGGTGTTTTATTCTCAGCGAAGTGATTTTGATGTTTGTTTACTTATTATTATTATTTTACTAGAACGACGTGAAGAGAGCATGCGGAGAGATATTGTTTGTATTGCTGTGTGTAGGCTGTAGAAGTAACGTTAGCTTGCTGTTTGAGGGAGAAAAGTTTCACAGGCGTGGAGGGGTGTTATTTGACTAAAAACTATTAATTTTACTTTAAACTATTATTATTATTACAGTATTTATTTAAAAAAACGCGGAGTGCCATGAAAAATATTATCACAACTCTGGTAAGTTATCACATAGGCTTACCAGTTAGTATCTTATGTTTTGTGTGCAGAAGCCTCTGTGAACATCTGCCCTAGTAACGTTACTATTATATACTATTATTGTATTATTATACTATAGCAGCCTGGGCAGAATCTGTAGCTTTAGCAGGTCAGTGAACTAGTGAGCCAGTTCCAAACACTGTCAGCAATCTTTACATCTTGTCATGGGCACATAAAAATGGTTTAATCAGCTAATACCCTATATTTCTGTTTATTTTAATGTCTACAGTCTCAGATCAACTCAAGCAGTATCAGCAGCAGCAGCAGTAACAACAACAACAACATCAACAGCAAAGGCAGCAAACTCAGAACAGGTATAACATTAATGTTAAAAATCTTGTAAAGTATTAATTGCTGTTTCTGTTTGCTTTGTTTTTATTTTCATTGTAAAAAATGTAACTCTTGTATTTTTGTAAATTAGTTTTTGCCATGAAAATAGCCACAGATGCTGATATGCCATTAAATAAAACTATACTGTACTGCAAGAAACATGGGCCAGGTTGATTTTGTCCTACACAGTTCACAATAACAGCTTTATTATTATGTATAACAGAGAAGAAAAAGCCATCAGGTTGGTACAACTTAAGATGCTTCAGTTTCTAATCCCAGAGTTATATATAGAGCACATAAATTATTTTTTTAAATTTTAAACTTTAAATTGGTCTTTTCTGTTCTGTTTCTTTTTCAAAACTACATCAATGCATTTGCTGCTGTATCGATGCAGAATCATCTGTATTGATATATTACTGTATTGATATTTTGAGCACAGCCCTGTTTAAAGCCTTGTTTCCATGTGCCCCATTTTATACTTTGAGCACCTGCCCCTCCAGAGGTCTTTGCACGGCCCTGACTATACCTGTTCCATCTCTTTACAGCACTCTGACTCTGTAGGCATTATTGTCCGACTCGAAATGAACACTGTTACTGAGAGTTTCTGATATTATCATCATTCCATGAGATGAAATTGTCCTGAGAGACTGAGCGCGAGCGAGGTATTTTCAGCTGAAACTTCACATACACATTCTGGGGACATCAGAGACTTATTTTACATCTTGTGAAAAGGGGAAAAATTGGAAAATACGTAAGATTGGTCTCGTTTTAAAGAAGACATTTGGCAGATTTTTGTAGAAGTGAAATAAATTAAGAAAGTGAAACAGAAAAAAAGTTATAGAACAGAAGTTTGAGTTAATGAAAAATGTACAATGTAAAAAAAATAATAATAATTCATATTTTATATAAAATATATATTTTCAAAACCTGGTGTGCCTTTGCACCTAAAAGTGCAAAAAAACCAAAGCCAAAAATCTGAACGAGTTGTGTTTCAAATTTTAGGTTGATATCCCAAAAAAATGAGCTCTCAGTAAGATTTTGTTTGGCGCAGTACCAAACTTTTTCACAACCAGACTCCATTACTGCCCATATAAGGGCGCCTCCGTTTCCATATGTGTGTGGCAGATTTTGTTATGAATTCAACCTCTAAGAAACACATAAAAAGAACAAGTATGTGCGTTATAGCTTGTTGCCACAGCACAAATGGTGAATCTATATATCTTTTCTTTATATTTAAAAAAAAATTCAATCTTTTTTTCTAAAATAATCGAATGGATGCTATCTTTTGAACTCTTGGCATGAAAACAAACTGAGGTTTCTGTCATTCTTTCATGATTTTTCATGATCTTCACTATTTCAAAATGAAGGTCTAAACATGCCTTAGGAGTATGAAAATATTCTTGTTGCAAATTGATAAATTACGGTTCCTCTGTAATTTGGAAATATGGAACCTAGAGATTGTAACCTTTCAAATGATACATAGTTTGTCGAGATTATTTCAGGTTTTAGTATAGGATATTACTGTTTTAAAAGATTATTGGATTTGGGCCCACCGGAGGGCCGGTGACACTGTTTTCTACAGAAGCAGTAAAGTATTTTTGGGTAATAATAACCTTCATCCAAGGGGAATGGATGTTGCATCAGCACATGTTCATGCATCTAACACCTTTAATTGCAAGGCTTCAACATCATGTTCAATGGGACATCATTACTGATGACAAATGTTTTCAGGTGCTAATAGACTCCCTGGAGAGTTAAAGATTTTGTCTTGTAAACAGCTTGGTTCAGTTAAAAGTGCTGATTGGCCTCAAAAGGATTGAACCAAGAATCATTACATCATAAGAAATCCCAGAGGACACTGTCGATCTGGGGCTGAATTTACTTTGAATTCTCTGAATAGTTTCTAATAAGGAAGCTTTTAAGATTTTTAAACCTATTCACAAAATTACTAAGATCAGGTTTTACTGAGGATTTGAGGAAAATGCTGTGTTTCAGAGCCATAGAAATACATCAATAAAACAATGTGCCCGGTTACATTTACCTCAGGAAAGTCATTCACTGCTAAGTTTGTATGTCTAACTAATCAAACACACCTTCTTCAGGTAACCTGATTCAGAGGACCCGATATAGGCCATCAGCTCATTAATACAGACTCCCAAGACCTGAAATATCACTAAGTACTAAGAGAACATTACATTAAAAAGTAAATATATTGTTAAATAAGTGCACTAAATTACCAATACATTATTTTTATTTAATCTTGGCAACTCATCCATGTCTACATTAATGTGACAACTCCATGGGGTCAGAGTGAAGTTCAGGGTCAGCTTAGATTTCACAATTCACAGGATCTAAGTGAAAAATCAAAAAAAGAGATCAACACCATCTTGCAGGATATCAAGAAGAAATTTGAGTTGGCAGGTTAGGCTTATCATCTGCATTAAGTTCATTCACCACAACCAGACATGGAAATACTTTAAAGATAAAGCAGTGGTAAAAGAACTGACCAGGGTTTTTCTTTCTTTTCTTTTTATCTATGTTTGATTTGCCTAGAGGCCAAATTTACATCCAATGTGTTTGGGAAAATGCACTTATCACAAGGACTCTCACTCAGACTTTTCCCTTGTTATTGCGCACTATTGTGCAGATTCAGTCTAACAGTCTTCAGCTTTTAGTCTCTCCAAACTCGTTCTTAGTCACATGATTGGATATTAAGTGATTCTGAGATTTGTGATTTGAAGTGATTTGCCCTCTTATCTCTCTCAGACAGGAAGATTATTGCATTGTTGGGTATCCCTCCTGTTTTGGATATATACGAATGCCTTGACCATCCCCGGTGCGAACTCAAGTCATGGGAGGGACACCGAAAGGGCCTGAAGGTCTCCGACTATTTTGGGGGACGAAATAGCTAGCAGAGAGATGGTCTTAAAAGTAAGACAGTGAAAGAGCACTTTTCTTTTCTTTTCAAAAGAGCTTGGGCTTAATGCACGCTGAGGCAGCGTTTGTGGATGAGTCATGTTCTCATTGCAGGAATATGACTCTGGGTATGCTGCGTTCAAGACTGAGAAGCCTGAAACATGGGGGAGTCCCTTCAGAAAATCCCAGATCTAGTTTGTCTGCCGGTTCAGTTTCGGCAGGCGGCTACTTCTGTGATTCCTGTTGCTGTTGGATTCCTGTGATTCCTGTTCTGTGATTCCTTCTCCCGGGGGAGGGCCGGATGGAAAATATTTCGTTTCTTTTTGTTTCTATTCCGCCACTGACCACAAAAAAAATCAATAAAAGAGCAGTTTCTACTTTCTCCTTCAGGTTATCCTCGGTCAAGACTGAAGGGCACCCAGTCTCCTCCACCCAAGAGGGTCAGAATGGCTGTGGATGCTGTCTGCGAGCAGCATCTCTCCCGTTCCCCTCTTCCCAGTCTGCAGATAGCAGCGACGCTTCCTCGGTTGGGGCAGAGACCTGCTCACGAGGAGGCAGGGCCTCGTGCCTCCTCTCTCCCCCGCCCCTCGCCATGGGGCAGCCCGCAGCAGAAAGCCCACTTGCCTTCCCTGCCGACTGCCACCCGGTGGAAGCAGGTCGGTGGCGAGCTCCACGCCCAGACCCCGCTTTCGGTAGCTACATTGCCACCGGAGCCGGGTCCCTGTCTTCCACCTCGCTGCCCCTCCGTGGGTTTGCCGGTGGTTCGGATGGGTCTATTGGGTCAGTACCTAGAAGCCTGGCTAGCGCTTCCGGGTCCGTCCCGATGGCTCATCTGCACCATTTGTGATCGAGCTGGTCCCTCCTGCCGAGATGAGGTCCGGGTTTTACAGCCCCCACTTCATTGTACCCAAGAAATGCTGTGCGTTACCGCCTATCCCAGACCTGCAAGTTTTGAATCGGGCCCTGGAGAAACTCCCGTTCAAAATGCTCAAGCAGAAGCGCATTTTCGAATGCATCCATTGCCAGGAATGGTTTGCAGCAATCGACCTGAAGAACGCATACTTTCACGTCTCGACTGTCCCTTGACACAGACCATTTCTACGGTTTGCTTTCGAGGATCGAGCATATCAGTACAAAGTCTTACGCTTTAGGCTGGCCCTGTCGCCCGCGTCTTCACGGAAGTCGCGGAGCCGGCCATTGTTCCCATGAGAGAACAACGCATTCACATTCTCAACTATCTCGACGACTGGCTCATTCTGGCTCACTTGCAAGATGTATTGTGCGATCACAGGGACATGGTGCTATGGCACCTCAGCCGGTTGGGGCTCCAGGTCAACTGGGACAAAAGAAAACTCTGCCCCATGCAGAGGACTGGAGAGACTGGAGGAGACCCATGGAGGAGACTGTGTGCCCCTAGTCCAGGTTTCCATGCATGCTGTGGTTTTCACAGATGCTTCTGCCATGGGGTGGGGGGCCACGTACAAAGGTTATGCCGTCTCGGGTCTGTGGACGGGGCCCCAGCTGCATTGGCACATCAACTGCCTGGAGTTGCAAGCAGTACGCTCAGCCTTGTGTCGCCTCAAGGGGCTTCTCAAACACAAGCACGTATGGACAGCACTGCGAACATTGCGTACATAAACTGACAAGGTGGTCTACGCTCCTGCTGCATGTTGCGACTCGCCTCCCACCTCCTCCTATGGAGTCAGAAGGATTTGAGGTCGCTTCGCGCCACTCATGATCCAGGGGAGCTCAACCGTGTGGCAGACAAGCTTTCACAGTTGCCTCCCCTGCCAGGAGAATGAGGACTCCATCCCCAGGCAGTTCAGCTGATTTTGAGTGTCTTCGGAGTCACACAGGTAGACATATTTGCCTCTCCGGACACGACCCATTGCCAGTGGTTTTACTGAGGGGACCCTCGGCACGGATGCCCTAGCTCAAAGCTAGCCCTGGGACCTGAGCAGACTCTGTACAAGGTCAGGACGAGGAGCCGGTCCTGTTAGTGGCGCCGTATTGGCCCACCAGGACTTGCCCGATCAGAGTTGTGCTTTCCTTCCTGCAAGACGGGTTGGAGTGAAGGCTGTCTCCCTCCACCCTCAAAGTGTACGTCGCTGCATTAGCCGCGCATCACGATGCAGTAGAATGTAAGTCATTGGGGAAGCACGACCTGATCATCAGATTCCTAAAGGGTGCTAGGTGGTTACATCCACCTTGTGTTTTGCACTCTGTACCCTCTTGGGGGCTTGCCCTGGTACTTAGGGCTCTTCAAAGTCCTCCCTTTGAGCCTTTGTTGACAGTAGAGCTTAATATCCTGTCCATTAAGACAGCGCTCCTGTTGGCATTGGCCTCTTTCAAGAGGGTTGGGGATCTGCAGGCTTTTCCGGTTTACGAATCGTGCCTAGAGTTCGGGCCAGGCCTTTCTCATGCGATATTGAGACCCCGGCTCGGGTATGTGCCCAAGGTTTCTACCACTCCCTTCATGGATCAGGTAGTGAATCTACAAGTGCTGCCCCAGGAGGAAGCAGACCCAGCCCATGCTTTTCTCTGTCCCGTCTGTGCCCGGTGGGTTTATATTGACAGAACTCAAAGCTTCAGGACCTCAGTCTCCAAGCAGAGGTTAGCTCACTGGTTAGTGGATGCTATCACCCGAACATATAAGGCTATGGGTCAGCCTTGTCCTCCCAGGTTGCACTCTCACTCTACTAGAGGTGTTGCCTCTTCCTGGGCTTTGGCTCAAGGCGCCTCGCTGATAGACATTTATAGAGCTGCGGGCTGGGGGACACGAACATGTTCGCTAGATTCTATAGCCTACGTGTACAACCTCTTTCCTCCCGGGTACTCGCTATGGCCAGTGGTGCAAGAGAATATGTTGTGTCAGCTTGCTACGCCACTCTGTGCCTCAGCCGGATATGTGCGTCTTTTTTGCTCCATTGGCGCCCTACATCGGTGAGCCTTGTGAGTTCCTCCATCACCCCTCCGGTGCCAGGCGTGATGGACCATCGGTGCCAGGTCTGCTACCTCTAAAGGAGTTGTTTGTAGACTGGATGTTTTTCCAGTGTCTTCCCCTTGACAGACTTGTTCTGTCGTCCCTGTTGAGTACGCTCCCACTTCCCTTGGATTGGGACTACCTCAGGGACTGCCATATGTGTGTATTCCAGGCCTTCATCAGACAGCTGGCTTCCACAGCTTTCCCTTCCCTTTTACGTTTCGGGCATGACGACACGTCGGAGTTCCCAGAACGAAAGGGAACGTCTCGGTTACGTATGTAACCCTCGTTCCCTGAGTACAGGGAACACAGATGTGTCGCCCCTTCATGTTGCTGTACCTTCGTGGAGGACTGGACTCGGTTTGGTGTGTCTGTTTAGTGCGTCTGTTAGTCTCAACTTGAGATCATTTTCAATGCCATCACCTCCTCTCTTTCCCACTTGACTTCTTGTCAACTCTTTGTAGCCTACTGTAGGATTGAGGCCCGGAAGCCCAAAAAGCACCCAGAACCTCATTTTTAGAGCCAGAGTCCACATTATGAGATTTGCAGTCTTTGTCAAGGTCAGGTGATGGTCATGGATGGCATTGTTGGCATTGTCTCAGGAAAAAAAGGTACAAAAGCTGTAACTATAGTGATACCCTTTCAAAGGTATATCTCAAAACCTTTTTGCCCCTATAGGTATATATTGGTACTTAAAGTGTACATATTAATACCTAAATGATTTTAGTAACTTTTTGAAAGGCTTCCATCTCAGTAACAGCTTTTGTTACTTTGTTAGGAAAATTAGCTGATTCTAAATATATGATCATGAGTAGCAAGCAACAAAAAGTTGATTCAGGACTAATTTGATCTAATATGTTTGTATAACTTTGCTGAAGTGGTTGTTTTGAACAAGTATTAATATAGATTGTATTATGCAAAAAAAGTGCTTGTTTCAATTATGGGTGCCTTTTACCTTGAGAGTGAGGTTTAGATTTAGGTGTGTTTGACACTCTGCAGGACAGCGGCCCTCCAGGAGCAGGATTGGACAGATCTGTCTTAGTAAACCCAGTTTTATTTTTTGTTTGTTGCATTTTGGTGTATTCAATGTTTCATAGTCTCCAGGACAGGTTTGAGAAGTACTGCTCTAGACAATAAAACTGTGTACTGCATCTAAAACAGAGGGGAATATGGAATGATGTAAGTAGGAGTTTGAGTGCCATTGTGTCCTGTGAAAGTGCCCTCCGGATTTATATTTGTTTGACCTCATATCACAGCTTGGTTTGGTGTGTAATATGAAGCAGATTAGATATGCCATTCATGCGTAATAGGCCTTTTTTTTCTCTGTCACTCATAAAACCATAAATAAAGAAAACTACAGGCACACTGGGTCCCACTCATTCCTGCAAAAAATACTTCTAGAGCTGTGAGCCTAAACACAGTTGGAATTGTTTGACGCGGTTCACTGAATCATAACATCTTCTCCCTCAGAACTTTATAAAATGAAATTTGAAATATTGTTTCAATATATATTTGTATTATTCAGGAACTGAATGCAATAGATTTCAAAAGAAACAGAATTTATGAAAAAATTCCCAATTAAACATTTTTCCAGTTAATGCCATGCCACACTTTTTTAAAATTACATGTTTAACACTGTATAAATGCAAAATAAGTGTATTACACATTGGACATCATACTGGTTGATTGGTTCAGTCTTTTTTATAAGGCAAAAAAAAAAAACAGAGATATGAAGAGCTTAATAATACTTATCATTATAAGTATTAAACATAACTCATCAATCATAAGCACATTTTGTGAACTTTGTCTCAATTTGTCTCTTTTACTGGTGGTGCACAGTTGGTCAAACATCAAAATATATTGCACCTTGTTTTCTTCTAATAAAGTAGAATTCTTTAAACTAAAGATTATATTTGTAATAACTACTTTAGTGTGACAAATGTTAAATTTACTTACTAAATCTGCCTTCCAAGCAGCACCTCTACAATTTTGCTGTGCTTTCATGTTCAGATGGAGCAAATGAAGCAGACAGTGTCACACACAAACATGCTCAATATACATGTTAGACACCATATTTAGAAAACAGCTGTTACATGACATCTAATGTTCTATAAGGAGGTGCTTAAAACAAAAACTATTTCATTTGGAGACACATTATCTTATTCACATTTTCCTGAGAGTGTAAGTGATCATTTCTCTTCTGGGAACAGATTTAAGTATGCCGATGAAGGTTGAAATATTTTTAGTGTCAAAATGTATTTTGCTGACAGTCTGAACCATCGATAAAACATTGCATATATAAGTGGATTCATACCAGAATTCAAGCAAACAACCCAATACATGACATTAATTATAAGAGTGTCATTTTCGTCATGCCCCAAAGACAGACTAGTTAAATAGTATGGCATCCAGCAAAGAAGATAAACCATTACTACAATCCCTAAGGTTCTTGTGGCCTTTTTTTCTGATTTGGCCTTTTTGTCTGTGACTGAATTTAAATGCTTAGCTTGATAGTTTGCTACAATGCAGATTTTCACATATAAAGGAATAATTAAACAACAAGGTGCCACTAAACAAACAATAGAATCTATTATTATATTTTCCAACTTAACAGAAAGTATGCATTCTCCAATACATGTGTGGTTCCTCTCTGGATACAGTAAAAACTCATACAACAGATAAAAATTATATATGAAAGAGAATAACCAGTTTACAACAATAGAAACAACAGCTCTGTTATTATTGACTCTTATCGGATATCGCAAAGGGTCATTCACAGCAATGAATCGATCCACAGATATAATAATCATATTACCAAGAGATGCTGTGAGAACCACATAAAGAATAAGAGGGAATATTAAGCAAAATATTTCTCCAAAGTACCAGCATGGCTCAATCAGTTTCATTCCCTGCACTGGCATGAGAATCAGTCCTGTGATCAGATCAGCCACTGCCAGAGAGAAGATCAGCACATTGGTGGGAGTGTGGAGCTGCTTGAAGTGTGAGATGGAGATGATCACCAACAGGTTCAGAAACACGGTGAACACTGATGTTACAGCGATGAAAATGTACACAATAATGTACTCTGCTTCAGGTCGGACACTTCTGGTACAAGACAAATTGCTGTTTGGAAAGCAGTATTGGATTGTTTGATTGTCCGTGTTGGTCACTCCCCCGTTAGACATTTCCATGATAGATCTATCTTGGAGAGTAGACTCCAAATGCTTGCCACTAATATGACTCAGTTTTATACTTAAGGAAACTCAGTGACCACCTCATTTTACTATGATGTTTGAATATTCAGCTATCAACCCACCCACACAATATTCAAAGACCTATCTGATCTAATCTGATCTATATTCAAAAAACCTTTCATAAAAGACTTGAAAGCTTTTACATGGTTATATAAATAATACCAATTAAAGATGGAAGTTTAAAAAAAATGTTTATCCCAGTATAAGACCAGTTGGAAACACTCCCTGCGTCCCAATTCGCATACTATCCGTCCTAAATAGTATTCGAAAATAGAATTAGTTCGTCCCAAACCGTAGTATATGTTGAAATGAGTGTTTCAAAGATAACTTTTTCCAGTCAGAATCCGAAGTGTAGATCGATGCACACTCTAACGGCTGATATTGCCCACAAACCATTGCGCGTTGGACGAGGATTCGGTTAGAACTACAAACACGAGTAAAAAGTGTTAAAAAACTACAGACACGTAGTCGATACGGAGGACGCGCGAGTCCCCGCGGTTGTGTAGAGAGGTTTAGATAAAGAGCTTTGAGTGATTAATTATCAGTATCTAACCCAATGAAAATGAATTTATTCAATGTTGTCCACATTATATTGCATTTGCAGCAGCATTGTTAACTTTTGTAAAGACACGTTTAGCCATTACGTTTTAAATGCATCATTATATTCAAATTGCAAACACGAGGAGAGCATGAAAGACCCACAACTGGCAGATGAACGTGCTCTCCGAAACGGTAGGAAATAAAATTAGATTGAATGGATTTTAACTGTGACAAGATGATTGACAGGGCAGTTTACGGTGACAGGATGCACGCAGCACGCGACAGAGCCGTCCGTTAAAGATGACGTGATAGTATGTCCCAAAGCTTGCCTACTCTTTTACTACACACTCAAAAGTATGTACTTTTTCCTCACAAAAAGAGTACATACTTTTAGGGCGTAGTATATGTAGCCGGGTGGTGTTTGAACTTGTAAAAAGTACTTCCCCTTTAAGAAAAGCGAGCCCCTGATGATGACGTGTTAATAGCGCGCAATGTAGAGAGAAACGGAAAACAGCAGTGCATGAGATTAATCCAGCCGTGTGTCGAGTATCATCCTTGATTTAATTGATGCTCTATGTGAGTAAATGTGATGATAATCATTCAGTCTAGTGTCATAGGATGTGTTTGTTTCATCTTGTGTATGTGTATTTTGCAGATAGTTCGAGATGAACGAAGATGACTGCATTTTGAAATCTCTATAAAAGAGTTCGGTAAGTCAATTTTCAATGTAAAGTGCATAAGAAATGTGAATAACATATGCATAATATCCTGTGTATGTTATATTTGAATCTTGTGACATGGTGTTTGAAAGCACATGATGAAAATGCTAACAGGGGTTTTGTGTTTGTGTAGGGTGCCACTACCGTGTTTGTGTTTGCTTTGAAAGTGTATTGTTTCACCCTGAAAGTGTGCCCTAACATTTGTAAAGATTAGACATTGAGAAAATTGACACTTTGAGACTTTACTAAATTATCTGTTAAGATATCTTTGATTAATTATTCATTTTGAGTTCATACTCTTTTCTTTGGTTAAAGCATTACAGTGACCCCGTGTGGGGAATTTGAGTAGTGTGGTTGAGTGATAAATTATCACCTGTGACTTGTTGAACTACTCAGTTTAAAGCATTGAAGATCTTAAAGAACATTTAAACAATTGATTGATTTAATAGAGGAAAAATAAAGCAAGTTGTAAAACGTGGTTCAGTGTCAATTGATTTGTTTGTTAACTGCCAACATATAATTAAGCGAATTGGGACGCAGCAACTGTGTCAGGTAAATGACTCAGACATAGAGTCTATCCTAACAAGCTGAGGATCTGAATCAGGTGTGTTAAGAAAGGGAGACATACACAATATGCAGAGCAGTGGGTCGCGAGGACTGGAGTTGAGAACCCCTGTTTTAGGATATCTAACATGTCTGTGATATTCGTTTATTTTTCTTGCTTCAAGCTATAATGCAAATCGATTTGTAAAATTTGCAGATTCATTTATGGTAGCTTGATATTATAATATGTACGATATATGGTTATTATCTACCCCTCAAACATTGCATTGAAGCATCATATAGATTCAGTAAAATGGTAACCAATAGACTAGGCTACTATAATGACGCTGGCTTGGAAACGTGACCATCGCGATAATTTGTCGTTAGAAAAAAAAATAAAACCCATGAAATGATATTCATATGACATGCTGAAATATATGCCACTGTACCTGGGATGAAGACATTTCACACGCGACGCAAGCAGAACAACTGCATGTGACCTCCTCCACAGTGTTGTTCAGGGCTATCAAGGATGTCAACAAATGCGCGTGCATGTAGGATGACAGAGATTACGACAGAAGTTGAGGACAATACTGTTTCCCAACTGTAGGGGGACCCCGAGAGCAAAAACTCCCTGGTTTTACTTTAAAAAAGTTTGAGGTTTACTGCCACTGGACTAAAGACTAAACTTACAGTGAACGGAGCAATACATTTTACATACAAACAAGCTAATTACAAAAGTTGCGGAGAGGAATGCTCTGAGTAGAAAGCCACACATTTTGACTCAGCAGGAGGCTTTGAAAAGTGGTGATCGGCTTAGTGCATTCCCGCACCCGAAGGAGAGCCCTTCTGGATGAAAGCATGAATTTGGGCACAAATTGTGGTCCCCTGTCAAAGACCACATCCATTGGGAGGCCATGCATGTGAAAAACATGGGCAATGACAGTAACAGCTGCCTCCCTGGCAGAAGGGAATTTAGGCAGTGGAATAAACTGGGCTGCCTTCGAGAACCGGTCCACCTTGGTTAAAACTACCGTGTTGCACTGGTAAATGGAAGGCCTGTGACGAAATCTAGTGCAATGTGGGACTAAGGTCTCGAAAGGACAGACAGCGCCTGAATTAGGCCCACCGGGGGCTGATTTGTTAGTCTTATCAACAGCACAACCTGAGTGGCCAAAACAAAATTATGAATGTCTCGAGCCACAGACTGCCACCAGAACTGCTTTTAACCAGGTAATGGTAGAATTACCCCCTGAATGACAAGAGATCTTGGAACCCCAGCAGATAACATAGGACCGCAAAATCTTAGGCACAAGCAAACGACTTGGTGGGCAACTGGACGGACGCTTTACCCTTTATAAGGCATTTCGAACCTTTGATTGGATCTCCCACGTTACCGCAGAAATGAACAGTTTCTCCAGCACGATGGAATCGGGTGCTCATAACGATTGAAAATGTGAGACATAGCATCGGGCTTGATGTTTTTAGAGCCTGGATGGTACAAGAGAAATCAAAGCGACTGAAAAAAGCGCCCACTAGGCCTGCCTAAAGTTCAAGTGTGTAACTGTTACCAATATCATAGTTATGTTCTGAGGGTGACAAACAATAATTAGGACCGTATATACAAAGTTAGGAATGGTTTTTCTGCGCATTTCGTGCGTATACCACCTCCTGAGCTGGCGTAGGAATTGAGCGTGCCGTATCGTCCGTGCTGATAAATCTCACCATGTTTTTTTGTATGCCAAGTGTACGCTGGAAATTTGGTGTACGCACTTTGATAAATGAGGGCCAATGTCTCTATATGAAGAGTATCCATGTGATGGGATTTATCCGACCTCAGTGACGTGAGACAGCTGGCAGACGGTCGGTTTAGCCAGTCTGTCTACTTCCTGACCTGAGAACCAGATTGTCATGTTTGAGCTCTAAGACTATGAGCCAAATTACTGGTGAGGAGAGTGGCACCATCCCTGGAGGGATGAATACAATCTCTCTTCAACAGGTCAGGTCTGCCCAAAAACTTTTCCAATTGTCTATGAACCCTACGTTATTCTACGGACACCACTTTGTCAGCCAGCCATTGAGTGATGACAGACTGCGAGTATCTCATCACTCCGGACCGGTAGGGGTGCAGAGCATATTAGCATCTGACATCGTACTTGTGAGTTCACACCCTCTTTAATGTTATATTTTGTGATCTCTGACTGTTAAACTTGGACTTCATTAGTGCCAATGTAAATACAAATCTTAAAATACTTGCGTTTAGCATTAGCCAGACCTTTTTTTCAGCAAAAAATTGCTTTGTTTTTACAGGTGCTCTGGCTCCCAGTATTTTCACATACCGTACAATACAATTGTCAATAACTAGGACACTTTCAACAGGTTTTCTACAGGTCATTGAATGGGGAGAACCTGTTTGATGTACTAATTGGAATGGAGTTATAGTCCTGCGACTGCTATCTCACAGTCACCCAGTTGCCCTGCTCCATGGGGGCTCTTCAAATGGAAGGTAGTCACTTTCAAAAAAGTATTTATAGCCCTTGCATTCTTATGATCTTCGATTGAAGTTTGGATCTGTGTCTCTAGTTCTGCAATCCCCTGCATTTATCACATGAGTAACCCTCACCACTGACAGATAAGGCTATATGGCAGGTACTGCAACTGATAATAACATGAGAAGATGCCATGACTCACCATGTTTGTTGACTGATATTGACTAACAACAGTTGTTTGATGGACTCGTAAAAAAGGAGAATGCAAGAGAGAAAAAAGATGGTAAGCACAGAGTTAACAGACTAGTGAAATCCAAACCGTTGTGCTAGTAATATCGGATTAATGTGATAGGCAATATTAGAATGTATCAGATATATGGTGATGGTGAAGTTATTTTTTGCAATCTAAACAACAAGGAATGATAGAACATAGAGATTCAAACCAAAGGTGTATGGAGAGGTGTATGGAGCTACAAAAGCAAACTACGCAGCAGCAAGGCAGACAAGAAACCTGAAGTGCATTATGAGAAAAAATTATTCTTATAATATGTCAGGTGCTGCAGCCTTGTGCAGTGTTCCGAAGAAAGGCAAGATTATGCTTCAGGTGATCTAAGACAGAGTCCCAACTTGAGATCCTTTTCAATGCCATCACCTCCTCTCTCTCCCACTTCACTTCTTGTCAACTCTTTGTAGCCTACAGAAGGATTGAGGCCCTGAAGGCCAGAAAGCACCCAGAACCTCTTTTTTAGAGCCAGAGTCCTCGTTATGAGATTTGCACGCTGTAAAGCGCCGCAGGAGAGGAAAAAGAGCCGGGTCGCTTGTGCGTCTTCACCGGCGGGGATTTCGCACATCGCTACCGGCAATATTTCTCTCCAACATAATAATAATAATTCATTACATTTATATCGCGCCTTTCTGGACACTCAAAGCGCTTCACATAGAGAGGGGAATCTCCTGAACCACCACCAATGTGCAGCATCCACCTGGATGATGCGACGGCAGCCATATTGCACCAGAACGCCCACCACACACCAGCTTACTGGTGGAGAGGAGACAGTGATGAAGCCAATCAGTATATAGGGATGATTAATGATGGACAGAGGCCACTGGGCAAATTTGGCCAGGATGCCGGGGTCACACCCCTACTCTTTCGAAAGACATCCTGGGATTTTTTGTGACCACAGAGAGTTAAGACCTCGGTTTAACGTCTCATCTGAAGGACGGTGCTCTTTGACAGTATAGTGTCCCATCACTACACTGGGGCATTAGGACCCACACAGACCACAGTGTGAGCACCCCCTTCTGGCCTCACTAACACCTCTTCCAGCAGCAACCTGGATTTCTCAGGAGGTCTCCCATCCAGGTACTAACCAGCCTCAGCCCTGCTTAGCTTCAGTGGGCGACCAGTCTTGGGCTACAGGGTGATATGGCTGCTGGCCAACATAGAGATTGCACAAAGAGCTAACATGCGCTCATTGTGCAACAAACTGGACGAACTTCCGCTTCTGGTGGGGAAAAACAGAGACTTTTATTCATCTTCTGTTCTGTGCTTCATGGAGACATGCCAGGACTGTTCTCCTGATCTGGAATATTTTATCATAAACTGTAAACCGTTTTACTCCCCCCGTGAGTTTACTTCATTCATTCTGGTCGGTGTTCACATTTCACCCCAGGCCAACGTGGAGGACACACAGTGCATGCTGGCCGACCAGATACTCTGTGTGGAGCAGACAAACCCGGACTCCCTTGTTATTATCCTTGGTGACTTTAAAAGGGGATATCTCAGCCAAGAACTCCCCAAATACAGACAGTTTATAAAGTGTCCAACCAGAGAGGGGAAAACTTTGGACCACTGCTATACCACAGTTAGCTGTGCCTACCACGCTGTCACACGCGCTCCACTGGGACAGTCTGATCACATAATGGTCCATCTAATTCCTGCTTATAGACAAAAATAAAACTTAGTAAACATGTAGTGAGGACATCAAAGAAATGGACCAGTGAAGCTGTTGAGGATCTTTAGGCGTGTTTCAACTGCACTGACTGGAATGTTTTCAGGACTGCTACAAACAATCTAGATGAGTTTACAGAGGCTCTGACGTCCTATATCAGCTTCTGTGAAGACAGCTGTGCATCAACACGTACCAGGGTGAGTTATAACAATGACAAACCCTGGTTTGCAGCTAAACTCAGACAGCTAAGGTTGGAAAAAGAGGATGCTTTTAAGAGTGGTGACAGGGCCGAGTGTAGGGCGTTAAAATACAGGTTTAGCAAAGAGGAGCGAGAAGCTAAACGGCTGTACGCAGAGAGACTAAAGAACCAGTTCTCAGCAAACGACACCACTTCTATCTGGAGGGGGTTCAGACAGATCACAAACTATGAACCCAAAGTCCCCCACTCCAAAAGCGACTCTCACCTGGCAAATTAACTAAATCAGTTCTACTGCCACTTTGAGAGTCAATCGGACACAACCCCCGTGACCCCTCTGCTCAGCTTCTGCCCCAGTCCACCATTTCCTCCACCCCCTGTGCAGAGCGGGCCAGCTCTACCCCCTCCTCTTGCCATCTCAGAGGGGGAAGTCAGTAGGCTATTCAGGCCCTTTTTACAGTACAATGAAGTAGGGGCTGTAAAACCCGGACCTCCTCTCGGCAAGAGGGACCGGCTCGATCACGTCCTTCGCCAGCAGGATATCGATCTCTTTCCGCAAGACAGGGGCGTCCACTGACTGCACATGAGTAAAGTGGACGCCCCTGAACCTGGGAGGCCGGCGTGCAAACTGAATTGCAAAGCCGAACCGAATGGTGCGGATGAGCCATCTGGACGGACCCAGAAGTGCTAGCAAGGCTTCCAGGTACCGACCCAATAGACCCACCCGAACAACCAGCGTACACGCGGAGGGGCAGCAAGGTGGAAGGCAGGGACCCAGCTTCAGTGGCAATGAAGTCACCGGGAGCGGGGTCTGGGCATGGAACTCGCCACCAACCTGCTTCCACCGGGGGGCAGACGGCAGGGAAGGCCTGTGGGCTTTCCGCTCTGGGCTGCCCTATGGCGAGGGGAGGGAAAGAGATGAGGCATGAGGCCCTGCCTCCTCATGAGCTGGTCTCTGCCCCTCTGGGCCCAGCCGCCAACAGGAGCGACGCAACCGAGGAAGCATCGCTGCTATCTGCAGACTGGGGAGATGGGAACCAGAGCGATGCTGCTCGGATACAACATTCACTGCCGTTCTGACCCTCTTGGGTGGAGGAGACTGTGTGCCCATCAGTCTCAACCAAGGATGACCTGAAGGAGAAGGTGGAAACTGCTCTTTTACTGACTTTTTGGGTACTAAAAAGTTTTTGGGGACTTTTTTGGGAACAGAAATAAAACGAAACAAAAGATTTTCCCGGCGGGCCTCCCACGGGGGAAGGAGGTGTGCAGAGCCACCCTCCTGGACAGCAGCCTCCCAGTTCTCTTCCAGGTCACCAGTCTCCTTTTACAGGAAGGGGCTGGGGGCACCTGAGCGGGCTGGGCTGCCCTCTTGCAACCAGACTTCCTCCCTCCAGAGTTGGACTGCGCTGGAGGTGGAGCTGGCGCTGGAGGACGGCCTTGGCGACGGGGAGCAGCCGGAAGCTCTAAAGCAACAGGAAAAGGACCCGCAGCAGCCCGCCTCCTGTGCAGGACATGCCGTATCTCCATCAACTGCTCCTGGGCAGCGGAGAACTCCTGGGTCTAGCTCTCCACCGCGTCGCAGAAAGGGCCGCGCTTGGATAAGTGGAAGTTGAGAAGTTTGTTCTTCTCTGCTTCCCGCATATCGCCCAGGGTCAACCACAGGTTGTGCTCCTGGACTACCAAGGTAGACATCGCCTGTCCCAGCGAACGTGTGGTGACTTTCGTCGCCCGGAGGGCAAGGTCCGTCGTTCCACCCATGCAAGGCCAGGTCGGGACCACCCGCTTGCAAGTCATGGAGCTGATGTACTTGCAAAAGCACCATGGCATGCAGGGCGGAGTCTCCACATGCCATGTAGGCATCCCTGGTCAGCCCAGAGGAAAACCTACAGGCACAGGAAGGGGCACCCCGCCAAGTGGAAGTGGTCTTCGGACACAGCTGCATCGCGATAGACAGCTCCACTGTGGGGATTCCCTCTTACCCATGCGCCGCCCCGCTGCCCAATGTGGTGAGGAAGGAGGAGCAAGGTTGTCTCCCTCTGGTTGCCAGCAGAGTATGTGAGCGGAGTGGAGTGGGAGCGGAGCGAGGAGTGGAGCGGCATGATTTTGAATGGAGCGCGGAGCGGATTTTTTAAAAGTCGGAGCGTCGTGGTTTTCACTCGCTCCGAGCGCGCTCCACTACCGCTCTATCACGAGGACAATTCATGCCAACGGCTCATTATAGAACTGCATTTTTAGTAAGGATTCACGTGTTAAACACATTACGCTAGCATGATACAGATGGATCACTCAAATCAGAAAAAAATGTGAGGGTTATGATGACGCCGATGGACACGAGTGGCTGCGGGAGGTTATAGTTATCAAGCCTGTACTGAATATGAGCGGGCACCACGATCTCATGAAAGTGCGAATCTATAGCACACATTTTATTTCTCGTGCCTATTATTATATGCCAAAAAATTGTTTGTGCGTGCAAATTACGCACACTAAACCCCTTGGTTAGGATGGGTGTGAAGTGCGTTCTTGCCATTAAGTGCGTATCGTAGGCTTTGCCCACGAGAAATAAAATATAGATGGCCTACGCACTTTCATGAGATGGGGCGCTGGATCGGGCGGGGTGAAAGCACATTTTAAACAGGTAACACTTATTCACCAACGCAATCGCTTTCTCACTAATGCATTGCATTCAAACAAATGTAATCATACAGTCGGCTATCTGTCAGTATTTGATTTGAGCATGAATATGTGAGAAATGTAGCGACCCGTAGATAAATAACTGATGAAAATGTAGTTATTTTATTCTTTCCAAACAAAATGTGCTCTGCAAAAAGCAGCAATGATATTTAATTTATAATGCTGATAACCTGTAATAAGCATAGCATGTCATAGGAAAAGTTTGCACACTATCCAAATCCAATAAACAACATTGCAACTATTCTCCTAACGTTGTTTTTATTTATTTATTTACTATGCCTATGTATCTATTATGATGAGGAGACATTTTGTGAGATTTTAAAGCATACTTAAATACTTTATTCGGAATTTCCTTGGGGAGCGAACACGGAGCGGTGTTTCTGGTATCAGTGAGCGAGGAGTGAAGCGGGAGCGGTAAATGGTGAACCCGGAGCGGAGCTAGAGCGGAGTGATTATATAATGCTTGGAGCGTGGAGGGGAAATTGTTGCCGCTCCACTCCGCTCACATACTCTGGTTGCCAGAGGGGCCACCCAAGACTTCCACAACTCCTCATGCACTTCAGGGAAGAAAGCGGGCTGGAGCAGGCCATGGGGAGCGGGCCATGGGGCAACAGCACAACCCGCTCCGAGACACCAATCATCCAGCCGTGAAGGTTTGGGACCCGGTGGAGGATTCCACATGAGCCCGACATTCGCGGCCGCCCGTTCAAGCATAACGGCCATCTCTGGATCTGGCTTAACCGGAGCCACCACACCCAAAGGGGGTAGTCCCACTGAGTCATCATCGGATGATGACCGCACTCCTTCCAATGACCGCTCGAGTTCCCCTACGTTACCTAGCAGCGAACATCTCCGTAAGTGAGACATTAATCAACTCGACATTAATTGAGTCATTAATCAAGCAATGATTAATGTAGTGTTATTATGGCAAAATACAGATTTAATTAGTTTTAAATTAAGGAAATTGTATCCTGATTACATAACACCATTACATGTATTCCATTACTACCCAACCCTGGATATGACTGACAGAGATCGTAAACTAATGAAGACGGAGAATGTAAGAGAACACTTTATGATCACTGATCAGGCACTGCGTTCTCTTCTCAGGCGCTAGTGTTTTCGGTGCCGCCCGTCAAAATAAAAGTCTGCAGTGCCGTCAAAATAAAACCCTTTCAACACATCGGCCAATCAGAAAAACTTATCGGCGAAGCCGATATTTTTAAAATACCAAATATCGGCCGATCGTGGTGATGTATCGGTCGACCACTACTTAATAGGCCTTTTTTCTCTGTCACTCATAAAAACAGAAATAAAGAAAGCTACAGGCACACATGGGTTCCCACTCATTCCTGCAAAAAATGCTTTTATTGCAAGGACCCAACACATCACAGAGTGTTAGAGCTGTGAGCCTAAACACAGTTGGATTTGTTCAACGCGGCTCACTGAATCATAACATCTTCTCCCTCAGAACTTTATAAAATGAAACTTGAAATATTGTTCCAATATATATTTGTATTATTCAGGAACTGAATGCAATAGATTTCAAAAGAAACAGAATTTCTGAAAAATGTCCCAATTAAACATTCCTCCCATTAATGCCATGCATATTATAAACTTCTTTTTTAATTACATGCTCAACACTGTATACATGCAAAATAAGTGTATTACAAATTGGACATCATACTGGTTGATTGGTTCAGTCTTTTTTATAAGGTAAAAAACAGGCAGAAAACCAGAGATATGAAGAGCTTAATAATATTTCTCATTATTATGATTAAACATAACTCATCAATCATTTAAGCTCATGTTGTGAAATTTGTCTCAATTGTTTTACTGGTAGTGCAAAGTTTCCATGGTCATGCATCAAAATATATTGTACCTTGTTTTCATCTAATAAAGTAGAATTCTTTAAACTAAAAATTATATTTTTAATAACTACTTTAGTGTGACGAATGTTAAATTTACTTAAACATCTGCCTTCAGCACCACTACAATTTTGCTGTGCTTTCATGTTCAGATGGAGCAAATGGAGCAGACAGTGTCACACACAAACACGCTCACAATATACATGTTAGACACCATATTTAGAAAACAGCTGTTACATGACATCTAATGTTCTATAAGGAGGTGCTTAAAACAAAAACTTTCATTTGGAGACACATTATCTTATTCACATTTTCCTGAGAGTGTAAGTGATCATTTCTCTTCTGGGAACAGATTGAAGTATGCCGATGAAGGTTGAAATATTTTCAGTGTCAAAATGTATTTTGCTGACAATCTGAACCATCGATAAAACATTGCATATATAAGTGGATTCATACCAGAATTCAAGCAAACAACCCAATACATGACATTAATTATAAGAGTGTCATTTTCGTCATGACCCAAAGACAGACTAGTTAAATAGTATGGCATCCAGCAAAGAAGATAAACCAGTACTACAATCCCTAAGGTTCTTGTGGCCTTTTTTTCTGATTTGGCCTTTTTGTCTGTGACTGAATTTAAATGCTTAGCTTGATAGTTTGCTACAATGCAGATTTTCACATATAAAGGAATAATTAAACAACAAGGTGCCACTAAACAAACAATGGAATCTATTATTATATTTTCCAACTTAACAAAAAGTATGCATTCTCCAATACATGTGTGGTTCCTCTCTGGATACAGTAAAAACTCATACAACAGATAAAAATTGTATATGAAGGAGAATAACCAGTTTACAACAATAGAAACAACAATTCTGTTATTATTGACTCTTATCGGATATCGCAAAGGGTCAGTCACAGCAATGAATCGATCCACAGATATAATAATCATATTACCAAGAGATGCCACAACAACCACATAAAGAATAAGATTAAATATTAAGCAAAATATTTCTCCAAAGTACCAGCATGGCTCAATCAGTTTCATTCCCTGCACTGGCATGAGAATCAGTCCTGCGATCAGATCAGCCACTGCCAGAGAGAAGATCAGCACATTGGTGGGAGTGTGGAGCTGCTTGAAGTGTGAGATGGAGATGATCACCAACAGGTTCAGAAACACGGTGAACACTGATGTTACAGCGATGAAAATGTACACAATAATGTACTCTGCTTCAGGTTGGACACTTCTGGTACAAGACAAATTGTTGTTCGGAAAGCAGTATTGGATTGTTTGATTGTCCGTGTTGGTCACTCCCCCGTTAGACATTTCCATGATAGATCTATCTTGGAGAGTAGACTCCAAATGCTTGCCACTAATATGACTCAGTTTTATACTTAAGGAAACTCAGCGACCACCTCATTTTACTATGATGTTTGAATATTCAGCTATCAACCCACCCACACAATATTCAAAGACCTATCAGATCTAATCTGATCTATATTCAAAAAACCTTTCATAAAAGACTTGAAAGCTTTTACATGGTTATATACATAATACCAATTAAAGATGGAAGTTTAAAAAAAAATGTTTATCCCAGTATAAGACCAGTTGGAAACACTCCCTGCGTCCCAATTCGCATACTATCCGTCCTAAATAGTATTCGAAAATAGAATTAGTACGTCCCAAATCGTAGTATGTTGAAATGAGTGTTTGAAAGATAACCGGATGGTCTACTTTTTCCGGTCAGAATCCGAAGTGTAGATCGATGCACACTCTAACGGCTGATATTACCCACAACCCATTGCGCGTTGGACGAGGATTCGGTTAGAACTACAAACACAAGTAAAAAGTGTTAAAAAACTACAGACACGTAGTCGATACGGAGGACGCGCGAGTCCCCGCGGTTGTGTAGAGAGGTTTAGATAAAGAGCTTTGAGTGATTAATTATCAGTATCTAACCTGATGAAAATGAATTTATTCAATGTTGTCCACATTATATTGCATCTGCAGCAGCATTGTTAACTTTTGTAAAGACACGTTTAGCCATTACGTTTTAAATGCATCATTATATTCAAATTGCAAACACGAGGAGAGCATGAAAGACCCACAACTGGCAGATGAACGTGCTCTCCGAAACGGTAGGAAATAAAATTAGATTGAATGGATTTTAACTGTGACAAGATGATTGACAGGGCAGTTTACGGTGAGAGGATGCACGCAGCACGCGACAGAGCCGTCCGTTAAAGATGACGTGATAGTATGTCCCAAAGCTTGCCTACTCTTTTGCTACACACTAAAAAGTATGTACTTTTTCCTCACAAAAAGAGTACATACTTTAGGGCGTAGTATATGTAGCCGGGTGGTGTTTGAACTTGTAAAAAGTACTTCCCCTTTAAGAAAAGCGAGCCCCTGATGATGACGTGTTAATAGCGCGCAATGTAGAGAGAAACGGAAAACAGCAGTGCATGAGATTAATCCAGCCGTGTGTCGAGTATCATCCTTGATTTAATTGATGCTCTATGTGAGTAAATGTGATGATTATCATTCAATCTAGTGTCATAGGATTTTGTTTCATCTTGTGTATGTGTATTTTGCGGATAGTTCGAGATGATCGAAGATGACTGCATTTTGAAATCTCTATAAAAGAGTTCGGTAAGTCAATTTTCAATGTAAAGTGCATAAGAAATGTGAATAACATATGCATAATATCCTGTGTATGTTATATTTGATTCTTGTGGCATGGTGTTTGAAAGCACATGATGAAAATGCTAACAGGGGTTTTGTGTTTGTGTAGGGTGCCACTACCGTGTTTGTGTTTGCTTTGAAAGTGTATTGTTTCACCCTGAAAGTGTGCCCTAACATTTGTAAAGATTAGACATTGAGAAAATTGACACTTTGAGACTTTACTAAATTATCTGTTAAGATATCTTTGATTAATTATTCATTTTGAGTTCATACTCTTTTCTTTGGTTAAAGCATTACAGTGACCCCGTGTGGGGAATTTGAGTAGTGTGGTTGAGTGATAAATTATCACCTGTGACTTGTTGAACTACTCAGTTTAAAGCATTGAAGATCTTAAAGAACATTTAAACAATTGATTGATTTAATAGAGGAAAAATAAAGCAAGTTGTAAAACGTGGTTCAGTGTCAATTGATTTGTTTGTTAACTGGCAACATATAAGTAAGCGAATTGGGACGCAGCAACTGTGTCAGGTAAATGACTCAGACATAGAGTCTATCCTAACGAGCTGAGGATCTGAATCAGGTGTGTTAAGAAAGGGAGACATACACAATATGCAGAGCAGTGGGTCGCGAGGACTGGAGTTGAGAACCCCTGTTTTAGGATATCTAACATGTCTGTGATATTCGTTTATTTTTCTTGCTTCAAGCTATAATGCAAATCGATTTGTAAAATTTGCAGATTCATTTATGGTAGCTTGATATTATAATATGTACGATATATGGTTATTATCTACCCCTCAAACATTGCATTGAAGCATCATATAGATTCAGTAAAACGGTAACCAATAGACTAGGCTACTATAATGACGCTGGCTTGGAAACGTGACCATCGCGATAATTTGTCGTTAGAAAAAAAAATAAAACCCATGAAATGATATTCATATGACATGCTGAAATATATGCCACTGTACCTGGGATGAAGACATTTCACACGCGACGCAAGCAGAACAACTGCATGTGACCTCCTCCTACAGTGTTGTTCAGGGCTATCAAGGATGTCAACAAATGCGCGTGCATGTAGGATGACAGAGATTACGACAGAAGTAGAGGACAATACTGTTTCCCAACTGTAGGGGGACCCCGAGAGCAAAAACTCCCTGGTTTTACTTTAAAAAAGTTTGAGGTTTACTGCCACTGGACTAAAGACTAAACTTACAGTGAACGGAGCAATACATTTTACATACAAACAAGCTAATTACAAAAGTTGCGGAGAGGAATGCTCTGAGTAGAAAGCCACACATTTTGACTCAGCAGGAGGCTTTGAAAAGTGGTGATCGGCTTAGTGCATTCCCGCACCCGAAGGAGAGCCCTTCTGGATGAAAGCATGAATTTGGGCACAAATTGTGGTCCCCTGTCAAAGACCACATCCATTGGGAGGCCATGCATGTGAAAAACATGGTTAATGACAGTAACCGCTGTCTCCCTGGCAGAAGGGAATTTAGGCAGTGGAATAAACTGGGCTGCCTTCGAGAACCGGTCCACCTTGGTTAAAACTACCGTGTTGCACTGGTAAATGGAAGGCCTGTGACGAAATCTAGTGCAATGTGGGACTAAGGTCTCGAAAGGACAGACAGCGCCTGAATTAGGCCCACCGGGGGCTGATTTGTTAGTCTTATCAACAGCACAACCTGAGTGGCCAAAACAAAATTATGAATGTCTCGAGCCACAGACTGCCACCAGAACTGCTTTTAACCAGGTAATGGTAGAATTACCCCCTGAATGACAAGAGATCTTGGAACCCCAGCAGATAACATAGGACCGCAAAATCTTAGGCACAAGCAAACGACTTGGTGGGCAACTGGACGGACGCTTTACCCTTTATAAGGCATTTCGGACCTTTGATTGGATCTCCCACGTTACCGCAGAAATGAACAGTTTCTCCAGCACGATGGAATCGGGTGCTCATAACGATTGAAAATGTGAGACATAGCATCGGGCTTGATGTTTTTAGAGCCTGGATGGTACAAGAGAAATCAAAGCGACTGAAAAAAGCGCCCACTAGGCCTGCCTAAAGTTCAAGTGTGTAACTGTTACCAATATCATAGTTATGTTCTGAGGGTGACAAACAATAATTAGGACCGTATATACAAAGTTAGGAATGGTTTTTCTGCGCATTTCGTGCGTATACCACCTCCTGAGCTGGCGTAGGAATTGAGCGTGCCGTATCGTCCGTGCTGATAAATCTCACCATGTTTTTTTGTATGCCAAGTGTACGCTGGAAATTTGGTGTACGCACTTTGATAAATGAGGGCCAATGTCTCTATATGAAGAGTATCCATGTGATGGGATTTATCCGACCTCAGTGACGTGAGACAGCTGGCAGACGGTCGGTTTAGCCAGTCTGTCTACTTCCTGACCTGAGAACCAGATTGTCATGTTTGAGCTCTAAGACTATGAGCCAAATTACTGGTGAGGAGAGTGGCACCATCCCTGGAGGGATGAATACAATCTCTCTTCAACAGGTCAGGTCTGCCCCAAAAACTTTTCCAATTGTCTATGAACCCTACGTTATTCTACGGACACCACTTTGTCAGCCAGCCATTGAGTGATGACAGACTACGAGTATCTCATCACTCCGGACCGGTAGGGGTGCAGAGCATATTAGCATCTGACATCGTACTTGTGAGTTCACACCCTCTTTAATGTTATATTTTGTGATCTCTGACTGTTAAACTTGGACTTCATTAGTGCCAATGTGAATAAAAATCTTAAAATACTTGCGTTTAGCATTAGCCAGACCTTTTTTTCCAGCAAAAAATTGCTTTGTTTTTACAGGTGCTCTGGCTCCCAGTATTTTCACATACCGTACAATACAATTGTCAATAACTAGGACACTTTCAACAGGCCCTCCACGGGGGCTCTTCAAATGGAAGGTAGTCACATTCAAAGAAGTGTATATATAGCCCTTGCATTCTTATGATCTTCGATTGAAGTTTGGATCTGTGTCTCTAGTTCTGCAATCCCCTGGATTTATCACATGAGTAACCCTCACCACTGACAGATAAGGCTATATGGCAGGTACTGCAACTGATAATAACATGAGAAGATGCCATGACTCACCATATTTGTTGACTGATTTTGACTAACAACAGTTGTTTGATGGACTCGTAAAAAAGGAGAATGCAAGAGAGAAAAAAGATGGTAAGCACAGAGTTAACAGACTAGTGAAATCCAAACCGTTGTGCTAGTAATATCGGATTAATGTGATAGGCAATATTAGAATGTATCAGATATATGGTGATGGTGAAGTTATTTTTTGCAATCTAAACAACAAGGAATGATAGAACATAGAGATTCAAACCAAAGGTGTATGGAGAGGTGTATGGAGCTACAAAAGCAAACTACGCAGCACAAGGCAGACAAGAACCTGAAGTGCATTATGAGAAAAAATTATTCTTATAATATGTCAGGTGCTGCAGCCTTGTGCAGTGTTCCGAAGAAAGGCAAGATTATGCTTCAGGTGATCTAAGACAGAGTCCCAACTTGAGATCCTTTTCAATGCCATCACCTCCTCTCTCTTCCATTTCACTTCTTGTCAACTCTTTGTAGCTTACAGAAGGATTGAGGCCCTGAAGGCCAGAAAGCACCCAGAACCTCTTTTTTAGAGCCAGAGTCCTCGTTATGAGATTTGCACGCTGTAAAGCGCCGCAGGAGAGGAAAAAGAGCCGGGTCGCTTGTGCGTCTTCACCGGCGGGGATTTTGCACATCGCTACCGGCAATATTTCTCTCCAACATAATAATAATAATTCATTACATTTATATCGCGCCTTTCTGGACACTCAAAGCGCTTCACATAGAGAGGGGAATCTCCTCAACCACCACCAATGTGCAGCATCCACCTGGATGATGCGACGGCAGCCATATTGCACCAGAACGCCCACCACACACCAGCTTACTGGTGGAGAGGAGACAGTGATGAAGCCAATCAGTATATAGGGATGATTAGGAGGCCATGATGGACAGAGGCCACTGGGCAAATTTGGCCAGGATGCCGGGGTCACACCCCTACTCTTTCGAAAGACATCCTGGGATTTTTTGTGACCCCAGAGAGTTAAGACCTCGGTTTAACGTCTCATCCGAAGGACGGTGCTCTTTGACAGTATAGTGTCCCATCACTACACCGGGGCATTAGGACCCACACAGACCACAGTGTGAGCACCCCCTTCTGGTCTCACTAACACCTCTACCAGCAGCAACCTGGATTTCTCAGGAGGTCTCCCATCCAGGTACTAACCAGCCTCAGCCCTGCTTAGCTTCAGTGGGCGACCAGTCTTGGGCTACAGGGTGATATGGCTGCTGGCCAACATAGAGATTGCACAAAGAGCTAACATGCGCTCATTGTGCAACAAATTGGATGAACTTCCGCTTCTGGTGGGGAAAAACAGAGACTTTTATTCATCTTCTGTTCTGTGCTTCATGGAGACATGCCAGGACTGTTCTCCTGATCTGGAATATTTTATCATAAACTGTAAACCGTTTTACTCCCCCCGTGAGTTTACTTCATTCATTCTGGTCGGTGTTCACATTTCACCCCAGGCCAACGTGCAGGACACACGCTGGCCGACCAGATACTCTGTTTGGAGCAGACAAACCTGGACTCCCTTGTTATTATCCTTTGTGACTTTAAAAGGGGATATCTCAGCCAAGAACTCCCCAAATACAGACAGTTTATAAAGTGTCCAACCAGAGAGGGGAAAACTTTGGACCACTGCTATACCACAGTTAGCTGTGCCTACCACGCTGTCACACGCGCTCCACTGGGACAGTCTGATCACATAATGGTCCATCTAATTCCTGCTTATAGACAAAAATAAAACTTAGTAAACATGTAGTGAGGACATCAAAGAAATGGACCAGTGAAGCTGTTGAGGATCTTTAGGCGTGTTTCAACTGCACTGACTGGAATGTTTTCAGGACTGCTACAAACAATCTAGATGAGTTTACAGAGGCTCTGACGTCCTATATCAGCTTCTGTGAAGACAGCTGTGCATCAACACGTACCAGGGTGAGTTATAACAATGACAAACCCTGGTTTGCAGCTAAACTCAGACAGCTAAGGTTGGAAAAAGAGGATGCTTTTAAGAGTGGTGACAGGGCCGAGTGTAGGGCGTTAAAATACAGGTTTAGCAAAGAGGAGCGAGAAGCTAAACGGCTGTACGCAGAGAGACTAAAGAACCAGTTCTCAGCAAACGACACCACTTCTATCTGGAGGGGGTTCAGACAGATCACAAACTATGAACCCAAAGTCCCCCACTCCAAAAGCGACTCTCACCTGGCAAATTAACTAAATCAGTTCTACTGCCACTTTGAGAGTCAATCGGACACAACCCCCGTGACCCCTCTGCTCAGCTTCTGCCCCAGTCCACCATTTCCTCCACCCCCTGTGCAGAGCGGGCCAGCTCTACCCCCTCCCCTCCTCTTGCCATCTCAGAGGGGGAAGTCAGTAGGCTATTCAGGCCCTTTTTACAGTACAATGAAGTAGGGGCTGTAAAACCCGGACCTCATCTCGGCAAGAGGGACCGGCTCGATCACGTCCTTCGCCAGCAGGATATCGATCTCTTCCGCAAGACAGGGGCGTCCACTGACTGCACATGAGTAAAGTGGACGCCCCTGAACCTGGGAGGCCGGCGTGCAAACTGAATTGCAAAGCCGAACCGAATGGTGCGGATGAGCCATCTGGACGGACCCAGAAGTGCTAGCAAGGCTTCCAGGTACCGACCCAATAGACCCACCCGAACAACCAGCGTACACGCGGAGGGGCAGCAAGGTGGAAGGCAGGGACCCAGCTTCAGTGGCAATGAAGTCACCGGGAGCGGGGTCTGGGCATGGAACTCGCCACCAACCTGCTTCCACCGGGGGGCAGACGGCAGGGAAGGCCTGTGGGCTTTCCGCTCTGGGCTGCCCTATGGCGAGGGGAGGGAAAGAGATGAGGCATGAGGCCCTGCCTCCTCATGAGCTGGTCTCTGCCCCTCTGGGCCCAGCCGCCAACAGGAGCGACGCAACCGAGGAAGCATCGCTGCTATCTGCAGACTGGGGAGATGGGAACCAGAGCGATGCTGCTCGGATACAACATTCACTGCCGTTCTGACCCTCTTGGGTGGAGGAGACTGTGTGCCTATCAGTCTCAACCAAGGATGACCTGAAGGAGAAGGTGGAAACTGCTCTTTTACTGACTTTTTGGGTACTAAAAAGTTTTTGGGGACTTTTTTGGGAACAGAAATAAAACGAAACAAAAGATTTTCCCGGCGGCCCTCTCACGAGGGAAGGAGGTGTGCAGAGCCACCCTCCTGGACAGCAGCCTCCCAGTTCTCTTCCAGGTCACCAGTCTCAGGGTCGCTTCCCTCCCTTCCTTTTACAGGAAGGGGCTGGGGGCACCTGAGCGGGCTGGGCTGCCCTCTTGCAACCAGACTTCCTCCCTCCAGAGTTGGACTGCGCTGGAGGTGGAGCTGGGGCTGGAGGACGGCCTCGGCGACGGGGAGCAGCCGGAAGCTCTAAAGCAACAGGAAAAGGAACCGCAGCAGCCCGCCTCCTGTGCAGGACATGCCGTATCTCCTCCAACTGCTCCTGGGCAGCGGAGAACTCCTGGGTCTAGCTCTCCACCGCGTCGCAGAAAGGGCCGCGCTTGGATAAGTGGAAGTTGAGAAGTTTGTTCTTCTCTGCTTCCCGCATATCGCCCAGGGTCAACCACAGGTTGTGCTCCTGGACTACCAAGGTAGACATCGCCTGTCCCAGCGAACGTGTGGTGACTTTCGTCGCCCGGAGGGCAAGGTCCGTCGTTCCACCCATGCAAGGCCAGGTCGGGACCACCCGCTTGCAAGTCATGGAGCTGATGTACTTGCAAAAGCACCATGGCATGCAGGGCGGAGTCTCCACATGCCATGTAGGCATCCCTGGTCAGCCCAGAGGAAAACCTACAGGCACAGGAAGGGGCACCCCGCCAAGTGGAGGTGGTCTTCGGACACAGCTGCATCGCGATAGACAGCTCCACTGTGGGGATTCCCTCTTACCCATGCGCCGCCCCGCTGCCCAATGTGGTGAGGAAGGAGGAGCGAGGTTGTGTCCCTCTGGTTGCCAGAGGGGCCACCCAAGACTTTCACAACTTCTCATGCACTTCGGGGAAGAAAGCGGGCTGGAGCGGGCCATGGGGCAACAGCACAACCCGCTCCGAGACACCAATCATCCAGCCATGAAGGTTTGGGAACCGGTGGAGGATTCCACATGAGCCCGACATTCGCGGCCGCCCGTTCAAGCATAACGGCCATCTCTGGATCTGGCTTAACCAGAGCCACCACACCCAAAGGGGGTAGTCCCACTGAGTCATCACCGGATGATGACCGCACTCCTTCCAATGACCGCTCGAGTTCCCCTACGTTACCTAGCAGCGAACATCTCCGTAAGTGAGACATTAATCAACTCGACATTAATTGAGTCATTAATCAAGCAATGATTAATATAGTGTTATTATGGCAAAATACAGATTGAATTAGTTTTAAATTAAGGAAATTGTATCCTGATTACATAACGCCATTACATGTATTACTACCCAACCCTGGATATGACTGACAGAGATTGTAAACTAATGAAGACGGAGAATGTAAGAGAACACTTTATGATCACTGATCAGGCACTGCGTTCTCTTCTCAGGCGCTGGTGTTTTCGGTGCCGCCCGTCAAAATAAAAGTCTGCAGTGCCGTCAAAATAAAACACTTTCAACACATCGGCCAATCAGAAAAACTTATCGGGTGAAGCCGATATTTTTAAAATACCAAATATCGGCCGATCGTGGTGATATATCGGTCGACCACTACTTAATAGGCCTTTTTTTTTGTCACTCATAAAAACAGAAGTAAAGAAAGCTACAGGCACACATGGGTTCCCACTCATTCCTGCAAAAAATGCTTTTATTGCAAGGACCCAACACATCACAGAGTGTTAGAGCTGTGAGCCTAAACACAGTTGGATTTGTTCAACGCGGCTCACTGAATCATAACATCTTCTCCCTCAGAACTTTATAAAATGAAACTTGAAATATTGTTCCAATATATATTTGTATTATTCAGGAACTGAATGCAATAGATTTCAAAAGAAACAGAATTTATGAAAAATGTCCCAATTAAACATTCCTCCCATTAATGCCATGAATATTATAAACTTCTTTTTTAATTACATGCTTAACACTGTATAAATGCAAAATAAGTGTATTACAAATTGGACATCTGGTTGATTGGTTCAGTCTTTTTTATAAGGCAAAAAACAGGCAGAAAACCAGAGATATGAAGAGCTTAATAATACTTATCATTATTATGATTAAACATAACTCATCAATCATTTAAGCTCATGTTGTGAAATTTGTCTCAGTTGTTTTACTGGTAGTGCAAAGTTTCCATGGTCATGCGTCAAAATATATTGTACCTTGTTTTCATCTAATAAAGTAGAATTCTTTAAACTAAAAATTATATTTTTTAATAATAACTGCTTTAGTGTGATGAATGTTAAATTTACTTAAACATCTGCCTTCAGCACCACTACAATTCTGCTGTGCTTCTATAGTATCCCTCCTGTGCTTTCATGTTCAGATAGAGCAAATGAAGCAGACAGTGTCACACACAAACACGCTCAAAATATACATGTTAGACACCATATTTAGAAAACAGCTGTTATTATTACTATATTATTATTATTATTATTATTATTATTACATCTGTTATTATTATTACTATTTCATTCGGAGACACATTATCTTATTCACATTTTCCTGAGAGTGTAAGTGATCATTTCTCTTCTGGGAACAGATTGAAGTATGCCGATGAAGGTTGAAATATTTTCAGTGTCAAAGTGTATTTTGCTGACAGTCTGAACCATGGATAAAACATTGCATATATAAGTGGATTCATACCAGAATTCATGCATACAATCCAATCCATTACATTAATTATAAGAGAGTCATTTTCGTCATGACCCAAAGACAGACTAGTTAAATAGTATGGCATCCAGCAAAGAAGATAAACCAGTACTACAATCCCTAAGGTTCTTGTGGCTTTTTTTTCTGATTTGGCTTTTTTGTCTGTGACTGAATTAAAATGCTTAGCTTGATAGTTTGCTACAATGCAGATTTTCACATATAAAGGAATAATTAAACAACAAGGTGCCACTAAACAAACAATGGAATCTATTATTACATTTTCCAACTTAAGAGAAAGTATGCATTCTCCAATACATGTGTGGTTCCTCTCTGGATACAGTAAAAACTCATACAACAGATAAAAATTATACATGAAGGAGAATAACCAGTTTACAACAATTGAAACAACAGCTCTGTTAATATTGACTCTTATCGGATATCGCAAAGGGTCATTCACAGCAATGAATCGATCCACAGATATAATAATCATATTACCAAGAGATGCTGTGAGAACCACATAAAGAATAAAAGGAAATAATAAGCAAAATATTTCTCCAAAGTACCAGCATGGCTCGATCAGTTTCATTCCCTGCACTGGCATGAGAATCAGTCCTGTGATCAGATCAGCCACTGCCAGAGAGAAGATCAGCACATTGGTGGGAGTGTGGAGCTGCTTGAAGTGCGAGATGGAGATGATCACCAACAGGTTCAGAAACACGGTGAACACTGATGTTACAGCGATGAAAATGTACACAATAATGTACTCTGCTTCAGGTCGGACACTTTTGGTACAAGACAAATTGTTGTTTGGAAAGCAGTATTGAATTGTTTGATTGTCCGTGTTGGTCACTCCCCCGTTAGACATTTCCATGATAGATCTATCTTGGAGAGTAGACTCCAAATGCTTTGCCACTAATATGACTCAGTTTTATACGTAAGGAAACTCATGGACCACCTCATTTTACTATGAGGTTTGAATATTCAGCTATCAACCCACCCACACAATATTCAAAGACCTATCTGATCTATATTCAAAAAAAAACTTTAAAAAAAAACTAGTTCTTGAAAGCTTTTATATAGTTATATACATAATACCAATTAAAGATGGAAGTTAAGTGGATTTTAAAAAAAATGTTTATCCCAGTATAAGACCAGTTGGAAACTGTCATAGAAGGAATAGTGGTAGAAGGATGAACCCAATTGCAGACAGCAAGTAACTCAAAATAGGGATTTATTAATGACAAAAACAGAAAACAAAACCCACGATGGGGCAAAACAAGACAGGATAGCATACACTAGACTAAGACTCAGACGATAAACCAATAGCTAAAACTAGAGATACACTTCTTACAAGACAAGACAATAAACAGGTAACTTGCAGCTTAAATCTCACAAGTTAGACACAGCGAGATCAACAATGTACCGACACAGGAAAACAAACACAAGAGGATTAAATAGGGAGAAACTAACAAGGCAATCATGACTAAACAAGGATAACAAGGGGGTGGGGTTACGAGACAACACAAGCACATGGCCAAAACAACAGACCATGCACTTGTACAGAAAACATGGTTCTGCCATGATCCTGCCACAAGACTAGGAAAAATCAGTGACATGATGGCAGAATCATGACAGAACCCCCACCTTAAGGAGCGGCTACCAGACGCTCCTCAAAGGGACACTAAGCACAAGACAAGACAGACAAAAACCAACAGAACATAGCAAACATCAACAACGGCAAACATGAAAAAACTATAGCAGGGTTCGGAAGAAAAATCAAAAAAACATACAAGGCAGAGGGGGTGGAGGAAACACAAAGTTCATAGGAGGTCTGCCAGAGTTTATGAGGGGAGGTTCCGGGAGGGTCGACGGACAAGGGATCCTGGGTCCATGGGAGGAGGACTTGGGACGAGGACTCTGGGCAGGCTTGGAAGGGGACATATGAGGCACAGTCTTAGGGGAAACCGTCCAGTGTGATGTGGTGACAGGGCTGACCGGGGAAATGCACAGGGGCACAGAGGGTGAAGAATCAGGAAACCAGACCAGGGGAACAGCAGGGGACACATCAGGACACATGACTGGGGATGTAACAGGCGACCGGGGAGTGGTGAGAGGCAATGCTGGGCTCTCAGAATCAGTTTCAGAACCAGTGCTCTGCATAGCAGACTCGGACACATCGTTCTCTGCAGTAGACTTGGAAACCGCACTCTCTAACGCTGATTTGGGTATAGCGCTCTCTGCTGCTGGCTTGGGAGCAGCGCTCTCTGCAACTCTTGGCAAGGGGTCTGGGGACAAGACAGGGACTTCCAGGATTTTGGCAAGACGCGACAAGTACTCAGACAGGGTTCTTGCAGCAATCATGACCGGCATCTCTTGATTAGCTGAAACTGAGCGTAAAACAGCCTCAGCAGCAGAATCGTCCGCTTCCCTCTCGGCAGCACTCACGACTGTAGACTCAGGAACAGCCCCTGCTGGAGCGGGCTCTGGGACGGCGCCTGCTGGAGCGGGCCCTTCTCTTTTTTCTCCTTGGTCGCGGAGCAGATGCCATTGTTGGACTAGTGACTGGTTGGGGAAGCTCAGCTGTGACTGGGGCATGGAGGACAGTCTCAGACAGGGCTATTTCTGTTGCAGAGGATTCCAATGCAGACTCCCATGAGGTCCGTCTCCCTCGCTTGCCGAGGAGACTTTTGGGTAACGTTGATACCTCGGGATTGGAAGTGGAGCCAGCTTGATTCCCCTGGGTGACCACAGCCAGGACACGACCCTCCGGGATCACTGACAGCTTGGGTGATGGTGACGACAAGGTGGAACCCCGTGACTCCCTCTGTGACAAACAATCCACCATCTCACCAAACGGGTAGATGACCAGCCTCTCCTGTTCAGCCAGGGGTGGAGGAGCATTGAGACCCGCAATGAAGTAGCGGTTGAGGAGGATATCAGGTAGGAAAAATCTCCTCTCGTTTGCTACCTGGGCATACTCCCTCAGAGACCGCTCTCCCTGGGAAGGAATGGGCAGCTTGCCATTACTTGCATCTGAAATAGTTCTCAGCCACCATTGAGCAAGGTCATCCGGGTTGTGCTCAACAGAAGAGGACATACTGTCTGCTGGGTTCTTTGTTGGTCGGTACATTCTGTCATGTGGTAGAAGGATGAACCCAATTGCAGACAGCAAGTAACTCAAAATAGGGATTTATTAATGACAAAAACAGAAAACAAAACCCACGATGGGGCAAAACAAGACAGGATAGCATACACTAGACTCAGACGATAAACCAATAGCTAAAATTAGAGATACACTTCTTACAAGACAAGACAATAAACAGGTAACTTACAGCTTAAATCTCACAAATTAGACACGGAGAGATTGACAATGTACCAACACAGGACAGCAAACACAAGAGGATTAAATAGGGAGAAACTAACAAGGGGAACAGGTGACACTAACAAGGCAATCATGACTAAACAAGGATAACAAGGGGGCGGGGTTACGAGACGAGACAACACAAGCACATGGCCAAAACAACAGAACCATGCACTTGTACAGAAAACATGGTTCTGCCATGATCCTGCCACAGGACTAGGAAAAATCAGTGACATGATGGCAGAATCATGACAGAAACACTGTGTCAGGTAAATGACTCAGGATTCAATTGCAAGTGCAATAAACAGTTTATTTCAGAAAGAACATGAAATAAACAGTAATGGTCGGAAACTCGTGGATGAAGATGATGAACCTCGGCAACGGACCCTACGTTATATTTATGCCATCACCTCCTCTCTCCCACTTCACTTCTTGTCAGCTCTTTGTAGCCTACTGTAGGATTGAGGCCCTGAAGCCCAGAAAGCACCCAGAACCTCTTTTTTAGAGCCAGGATTCTCATTATGAGATTTGCAAAGGTAAAAAAGGTACAAAAGCTGTTACTTTATCGATACCCTTTCAAAGGTATATCTCATTACCTTTTTGCCCCTAAAGGTATATATTTGTACCTAAAGTGTACATATCAAAGGGCAACTATTATGCCCCTTTTTACAAGATGTAATATTGGTCTCAGGTGTCCCCAGAATGTATTTGTGAAGTTTCAGCTCAAAATACCCCACAGTTAATTTATTATAACCATTTGAAAATGTCATTTTGAGGCCTCTTTAAAAATGAGCTGTTTTGGAGGTATACCACCTTAATGCAAATGAGCTTCATATCCCCGCCCTGCCTTTGGATGAGGGCATAACTTGATACCTATTGGCAGTCACTCTAAGCAGACGGGCTGAGAGACGCGCTGTTTTGAATGTCATTCAGCGTACGTTTGAATCGGAATATATAAATAGTACGAAGAGACTCCGGCAGAATAAACATAAATGAGAATGGACCAGTACGTCTCGGTATGGTTATTTGATACATTTATATATAGAGTTGTAATCGCGTCCCATTTGCAATTATGGATGTGCAACACACACACACAGACATACACAAACACTAACGCTGGCGCTAAAGCTGGCTTTTTTGAAACTACATACACATACTGTGATAAAGTTTGCTATGTACAAGCGAAATACATTTATACGAGGGACCTGTAGCGTCATGTTTAGCTTGTCATACAGGTGCTTCTGTGGCAAATGTGAGAAGATGGCTAACCTACAGGACAACAACATATATGCAGTTTTTAATACAATATCTTTAAATATATATATATATATATATATATATATATATATATATCTGAGGATTAACTTTTAAGCCACAACAACAGGATTAACCCACGACAGAACATTTATGTTTCCAAGAGATATTACCGGCTGTCGTTGAAACAATAGAGGATGGTGTGTACAGATCACCGAGGGCGGGGTCTATGCCACAACCACACTGTCAATCAAACCCCTTTCTCACTTTCTACGTCACAAAGAGCTGGATCTCATAACAGCTCGTTCTGAGGCAGTTGATATGATTTATTGAGATTGTAAGAAAACCACTGGGTGGATTTTTATCGTTCTAGGGTGGTTTTGCTCACACACTGCCAACACACATTTATGTTCAAACAAGTGAATTTTCCATAATAGGTGCCCTTTAATACCTAAATGATTTTAGTTGCCATCTCAGAGGGGGAAGTCAATAGGCTATTCAGGAGGCAGAATCCCTGCAAAGCAGCTGGGCCAGATCGTGTGTCTCCTTCCACCCTGAAGCATTGTGCAGATCAGTTGTCTCTGGTGTTCACAGACATTTTAATATCTCACTGAAGACATGCCATGCCATGTGCCAGCCTGCCTCAAAGCCTCCTCCATTATTCCTGTCCCCAAAAAAACAAGGTCCGCGGGACTAAAGGACTACAGACCCCTTGCCCTGACCTCTGTAGTTATGAAGTCTTATGAACGTCTTGTGTTGTCCCACCTAAAATCCATCACAGATCCACTCATGCAGTTCGCCTACAGAGCCAACAGGTCTGTAGATGATGCAGTAAACATGGCCCTTCATTATATTCTCCAGCATCTAGACTCCCCAGGAACCTATGCCAGGATCCTGTTTGTGGATTTTAGTTCTGCTTTTAACACCATTGTCCCGGTACTGCTGCAGGACAGGCTCTTACAGTTGAATGTGCCTGACTCCACCTGCAGGTGGATCACTGACTTTCTGATGGACAGGAAGGAGCATGTGAAGCTGGGAAAACATGTATCAGATTCTAGGACCATCAGCACTGGATTCCCTCAAGGATGCATTCTTTTCCCCTTTTCTTTACCCTGTACACCAAAAGCTGCACCTCCAGTCAGTCCATCAAGCTCTTGAAGTTTGCGGACGACACCACACTCTTATTGGGCTCATTTGTGCAGGGTCCCCTATTGGGTGGATATGACTGCAGTGGCACAGGAAGGGGGGTGCTGCGGGGGCTGCAGCCCCCTTGGTGAGAGGCTGTGGTGGACTTTAATATTATATACTTAAAAAACGTGAGAAAAAAATGTAAATTAGACATAAGATACTGTGTTTGATATGGGATATAAATTATGGGCAGTGTAGCCTATAAGATATAAACTAATCATTAATTGTTTGAATATTTCGTGAATCATTGATATAGGCTTTTTACAGTCTATGTGGAGTCTACTACGCCTGCGCCTCCTCCTCAGTTGCTTCCGTCACCTGAGACTCGCTTGAATCTCTCTTGTTCGGAGATTCATCATAAACACACCAGAACGCAAGGCCATGTTCGGTGCACTTTACAAAGAGGTAAGAAATGGTTTTAAATCATTTATACTGCCGCCAAGCATTTTAGCTTTAACTGTATTCTGTTGCCTAGGCTATTCATCATAATACTGTGGGTAGCATTGGACAGCACATCACTAAATAGGCTAATATCCATGTATAGTGATTAAATATGACATGAGTTAAATTTGTATTTTTCTGATAATTTCTGAATTTTTTTTTTTAGTTTCTATTCTCACATCCCCGCTCTCGGTGGCTATTTCTACCGGAAGCGAAGTCAGGCATCCATTCTCGTCCGACAATCACGATTATCATAAATAAAACATTTTATTTGACACACAGTGATGTTTGTGTCTTGGCCTCTCATTTTACGTGATTGATTATTGATGAAGTGTGTGGGCATTAATCGTATAGGCGCAAGCTGAGTTTCGGTGCCCTCCAAGTTCACGTGCAATGGAAGTGATATATTTGCTTCTTATTTATTAAATACAGGCAAATGGTTGATAAAACATTGGTCAAAATTAAGAGACAATTTATATTAAACGAAAATCTTTTAAAAAGTTGTAGTTGACCACTAGCAGTGTTTCATTATGATTATTCTGTTTTTTATATTTTTATTTTATGTGACTTTTATTTTGACATGCTATCTGCAGGGAGGACTATTTTCTCTGTGTTCGCACACTCACACACTCACTCATGAACGGGGTAAACGCGGGAAGGTACGATATGAGACAATGCATGTCTGAGGTCGAAAAATATTAATGTAACCTTAAACTAAAATGTTATTCCTTTGTACTTATTTGTTTGGCAGTAAAGGTACTTCACGAAGTTTGTCCAAGTTAAGTTAATGGTGGCAGAAACCCCCCTGGATCACTATTAGCAACCTTTGATATGCGGAGCGAGGTATGTGGTTCATTGTAATGTACATTTTCATACTAATTCATTTCATATGTTTATGTAAATGGAAATGAGATTCATTTTGTGATGGCTGTTGCCTGCTATGCTGTTATCTATCTGATGCTAGCTTTCTAGCATATGTGCACATTGGCGGTTCTACTCTGAATTACAACCAGGGCGAGACCCCCTTCGTACATAACACTCCAAGTAAAACAGTGCTGAACTTTATTATAAAAATACAAAAAACTGTATGAACCATGAAAACATGTCAATAAAAGGCATTCTTTCAAACAAACAAAAAATAATACTCTAAATAACAAATTAAACATTCCAAATGTAACTGTTTAACTGTTCTTTTTCAAATAATAACTAAATTTGTCATCTGAAAATAATTTAAACAATAAAATGTGCCAAATGTGTGTTTCTTTAGCTATAACATGTTGCAAGTCCAATTTGTTAACAATGATTTATTAGCTAGTTTACATGAACTATGTGCATTATGCAATATAAATGTTTACAGCATTAATATTTGAGCAATACAATTTCACCTTGATCATTCATGTTAGTTCATAGAGTTTTAACTATGGTTAACAAATAAAAACCTTAATTTAAAAATGTAGTATGTTGATTAACAAACAATGAACAGCATTTATTAACCTTAGCTAATGTTAATTAATGTGTTAACCAGCGACTGGCAAGTTCGGGGCTTTATTACTGTCGGTGGTTCGGGGGGCTCCACTATGCGCTGCTATGTCTATCCAACAAAACAAAACGCCAAAGGTCCGTGAAGCATAGCCTATATGAGTTGCGTATTTTAGTTCCACTTTCATTTTGTTTGTATTCGCTGCTAGGTAACGTGTAGATAGATCGCTTATTGCTCAGACGCACATCAGTTTGTGATATTTGTTTCCGTCTCACTCCGTCTCTCATGTTCCCACAGACGTTTAATCGCGCTATTCTTGTCACGGATTCATTGACGCGTCCCTTCCACGCTTACCATGCGTTTAACGTGTGGCAAATTTACCGGTCGCACACTCTCAAAATGAGACTATTTGGTAGCAGTCTGGAGCCCTGTATTTTATAGAACTTAATGAATATTTAATAAAAATAAATATGTATTAAAGTGATGGTGAAAAAACAACCGAAATCGAATGCTTCTCTGATTCGTTTGTTTTGTCGTCTGTATGAACATATCAGTTTGCTATCATACGTCTCTAGCTTATATGCGACGTCGCTGCATAATGAATGCATCAAAGTGACAAGCTGGATATAAACTAATGCAAATAGATGGTAACAATTTGTGACATTAAACATTCGGGTCGGACTTAGGTGTATTTTTGTGTCAGTGTTTTAACTGCTTGAGGTATATTGAGGTACCTACTAATGTGCGTCCTCTCAGCCACTCTCGAAGGCAAACAAACATACTGTTGTGCGGTTCTTTCTCTACTAATGCAGCATTTAGTCAACAAATTCATTAGTTTATAATGATATGACAAAATTTCCTGTGTATATACCTTTTCGCTGTCCGTGCTTTAGCACGCGCATCAGATGTCTTTTTTTTTTTTTGTGTGTCAACTATTCGAAGCATTCTGCAGTATGGTGGAGCAGTGTGGTTTGGGGGCCTCTCAGCTCAATTGAAGGCGAGGATTTTTCGGCTCCTGGGAATTTGTTCAAAATTGGTGGGACAGTCGGTTGAGAAGGCGTTTATTGAAAGTCATGAAATACATACTGTACGCTTGGCTCATAAAATCTCCCAAGATTACTCTCATGTGCTGAATAAGGAGTATCAACTCCTGCCCTCTGGGAGGCGCTATAGGGTCCCAGAGTGCAGGAAGAACAAATACAAACACTCATTTGTTCCTCTGTCAATATCGATGCTGAATCAACGCATGAGGGGAAAGAAGCGATAGTTTTCCCCCCACTTGTAGCTGAAGAACACTCTTGCAGGGCAGAGTGCCCATAATATTATTTAAGTACTTTGGTATACTTTTTATTGATGACTGTATGTTTTGTTTTTAGTTTGTGTGTGTTATAATTGTTGGAGTTTTGGTTGCAAGACAAATTTCCGTGTACACGGACAATAAAGTACTATCTTATCTTACTATCTTATCTTATGTCAGCGATCTCCACTCTCCACACAGCGCGCGCTCTCAGTGCAGCGCGCAGTGTCACGTGTCGAAATAAACAACACGAGGCATCAGTTGATAGTTTTTATCACACCTCTAGAGGCCGCTCTTGTACTGCATGATGCCAGCAGACCCTTCTCAGCTCTCTCGTACTGTGTAATGAATGACAGCGCGTACTCAGCCGCCCCGGCAACGGACGAAACCAGGAAATAACTATCGGTGCGGATTTTTGCCGATAACGATAGTTCCACCAATCAACTATCGGTGCCGATTAATCGGCAAATCCGATGAATCGGTCGACCTCTAATCATCTCTATAAAAAGAATGAGTCAATAAAGATACATTCCTGACATTTATAATGCACAGTAGCTTATCTTTTATTATTAATAGTAAAATTCGGACCGATTTGCCCATGGCTGTCGTTGCTATACAACCATGCTCTGGGCTCTCCACAATGACAAAGAAGTTTTACCACAGAAAAACGCTTGCTGAAGCTCTGCTAAAAGATTTATTTATGGAGACCTTCCACCTGCCACCTTCTGTTCTGCCACCTTCTGTTCAAACACCGTCACGTCAACTGGTAGCCAGGCAAGATCGGTCTATTTCGTTTGCTGATTGCTGCATAAAATCACAGGGACTCTTTGACTGCGAACAGTGATGTTTATTTAATGGACTGAAGTCCCCTTTATAGACCATATACTGTAAATGTTTGATGCTTTGATTTAACATTACATGGGAAAGGTGAATTTAAAGATACAGAAGGGTAATTTAATTAAAAGGAAAAAAAGGAGAACTATTGAACTAACTGAACCTGTTAAAAGTTACATTCATTCATGGGTTAATCTTTATGATAGCATTCATTGCTAAGCTCTTTGTGTTTGCTTACATTTTTGTTAATGATAATTGCCCAGTGCATGTTTGATATTTAATATTGGTTGAGTTATTGAGCTATATTTCAGTAATTAAACTATAGATCAGTAGTTCAATATAACCAAAAAGCATCACAACTTCAACAAGATGTCACTTAATGAAGAAGACGTAGCTAGCACACATGACCTACCCATGAAAACCAATAACCCACAGGCAGTCAGGTCTAGTTCACACGAAACAACATTTACAGAAAAGGGATTAGAGTTGCACAAACAGGAAGCTATTAAACACAATAAGGAATTCATGAGAGCTTATGGCTCCTGGAAAGAGGTGTCTGGAAAGGTTAGGACCACACTGAAATCATTCTGTTCTAAAGATGAACTAAATAAAATAAGAGACGAAATCCAAATTCGACACAGTGCAGTAAGTGAATGTTATGAGCCCATACAATGCAACGACAATGCCACCTCGGACATTGTACCGAAAATGGATGCTTGTATAGCACTCAATGTAGAGATCAGCAAAATAATAGAGATGCGGCTACAAACTGTAGATGAGGTCTTCAATCCAGAACTTGAGAAACTACGAGTGAGGATGGCACTTAAGAAGGATGAGTATGGATCCGTCTTCGGACACACAAAAACAGATACTGTGCTCTCTCCCGCAGAAAATTCAATCCACTCAAAGGGTTCAAGCAAACATGTAGATGTGGAGGCAGAACTCGCAGCTCAACAAGTGAATGTTAAAGCAGTATACCAAATACAAGCTCAAGAGGAAGTTCTTTGCAAGTTAGAAGAAGAGAAGCAGCTGGTTCTTAAAAGGTTGGAAGAAGAAAAGCAAGTAGCTCTTAAAATTATAGAGATAAACATGCGTCAGGAGAAAAAGAGACTACAGCAAATTCAAAGTCAGAAGTAAGAATAGCAGAGGCTAGAGTAAACGCATACGAGAGCGTTGAACATGACTCCAGAGACTGGCCAAAAGAGACAGATCTCACAGTTGGATTCAAAAGCCAGCTTAATCCAAAGGCCATCGCATACCAGCCTCCTCAAGCACACGCTAATGTGCTAGCATCTCCTGAGAAAGATGACCTTACCCGAGCTCTCATTAACTCACTCAGTATGAACCGCCTGCCTGCTCCTGAGCCACCAAAGTTCTCTGGCGAAGCCCTAAAGTATGTAGACTGGAAGATGTCCTTCATGGCCCTCATAGACCAACAGCCTCTCCCAGCTCATGAAAAAATTTTCAATTCAAAAAACTATCTGAGTGGAGAAGCACGTAAGGCTGTAGAGGGATTCTGCTTTAGAAACTCAGAAGAAGCATATCAGGGGGGCTTAAGGGTCCTGGAAGAAAGGTACGGAAACCACTTCATTGTGCAGAAAGCCTTTAGAGACAAGCTTATGAAATGGCCCAAGGTTGGTCCCAGTGATCCTGCTGCACTTCGAGAGTTTGCTGACTTCCTGCAAGGATGCGTTGAAGCGATGCCTCATGTGAAAGGATTGTCCATCTGGGATGACTGTGAAGAGAACCACAAATTGCTGAAGAAATTGCCAGACTGGATCACACAAAGATGGAGCAGAGTCGTCACGGAAAGTCTGGACGAATCCGGTGACTGCCCAAGCTTTTCCTGTTTCACAAGGTTCATCCAGAATGAGGCTCGGATAGCCTGTAACTCTGTCGCCTCTCCACTTCTGATCAAGGCCACAGATGACAGACAGCCCAAGAGAGCTAGAGCACTTCACACAAACATTAAAGGGAGCTATCCCACAGAAAAGGTTGAGAAAGTGTTCAGCACCAAGTTAAGGCCACCTTGTCCTATCTGCAAAGATGAGATGCACGGCGGGATTAGGTGCCCTACCTTTGCAGCATAATCTCTGGAAGATAAGAAGACTTTCATACGGGAAAACAATTTGTGCTATGCATGTTTGAGAAAGGGACATATCATTAAGGATTGCAAAACGCGACACTCTTGTGGCATGCAGCAGACGTCACCCCACCTGTCTACATGAATAGAGAGAGAACCGATCTGTGGAAGCAAAGGAGAAACTGTACACCTCCACAGATAAAGGCACTAGTCAGGAGGAGAGTAAGGTGACGTCCCATGCAGTGACGCAACACATCTTTGCCACATCAAGCATCATCCCTGTGTTCATGTCATCTGCAAATGAACCACAGAAAAAAGTTATAACGTATGCTCTTCTAGATACGCAGAGTGATTCGACATTCGTCTTGGAAGACCTACTAGAAGAACTGAACCTGGAGACCAAACCAGTACAACTCAAACTGAGCACCATGACAGCTGTTGAGACACCCATCGCAAGTAAAAGTGTCTATGGTCTACAAGTTCGAGGACTACAGTCTGGAAAACAGATTCAGCTACGCCAAGCCTACACTCGGTCGACAAGTCCTACATCCCAACTTCAGAAACAGCGGTGCTGTGGCCTCATCTAAAGCATTTAGCAAACAAACTCCCGCTGTTGAAGGACTGTGAGGTAGGACTGTTAATTGGAAGTGATTGCCATTTGGCAAAGTCATCATAGGAGGAGAAAACAATCCATTTGCTCAGAGAACGGAACTTGGCTGGAGCATCATAGGCTCATCCAATCCACATCTGGATCATCAGGGAAACCAGAGGTTCGTCCATCAAGTGACAGTGAAGGAAATACCAGTGCCATCAACCACTGACCTGCTGAAGGTCTTGGAATCAGACTTCAATGAAGGGAAGCATGCAGATGACAAGTATGTGTCACAAGATGACGTTCGCTTCATTCAGCTCCTGAGTAACAACATTGCTCAAAGGAAAGACGGACACTATGAAATGCCCCTCCCTTTCGAGAGCACAGAGCCTCCTCTGCTACCAGACAATAAGAAGCTTGTGACATTTCGACTGCAGCAACTAAAGAAAAGATTGAAAAGTAACGAGCGATATAAAGAACAGTACAAGGCCTTCATGAAAGATATGATAAAGAAAAGCGACGCTGAGCCAGCCTCTCCTGCAACAGGACAGCAGACTATGTGGTACATACCACACCATGGGGTGTTCCACCCCAAGAAGCCAGAGAAGCTAAGGGTTGTCCTTGATTGTTCAGCGAAGTTCCGTGACCTGATCAACTCTCTCCTCGGAGTGCTCTTTCGTTTCAGGAAGGAGTCTGTAGCCATCATATGTGACACAGAGAAAATGTTCCATCAGTTTTACGTTTCTCCTGAACAACAGAACTACTTACGGTTTCTATTGTGGGAGGATGGAGACCTCGAAGCAGAGCCTCAAGAGTATCAAATGGCTGTGCACCTATTTGGCGCCGCTTCGTCATCCGGATGCGCCAACTTTGCTCTGAAGTACCTGGCACGCCAACATAGGGAAGACTATCCATCAGCCTTCATTGAAAAGAACTTCTACGTCGATGATGGGCTTATCAGCATCCCCACCGTAGAAGAAGCATAGAAGTTGATTGCTGAAGCACGAGAGCTGTGCAAGAGAGGAGGTTTGCGTCTACATAAGTTCAATTCACTCTTTTCATAATCATGTGCAATTTTAATTTTAAATTTGTTATACCTGCCCAGGGACTACAGGTGGAAATTAGCAAATGTTGTTACAACCTGGCCCAAGACATATTCTCTTGTTTTAAAAAGTTTAATTTTTATTGTGCATTGTCCCCGTTTCAAATAAATAATTTCCATTCCAATTCAAACAAAAAGTCAGTTCTGGACTCTGTGGACCCAACTGAGAAAGCAGTCACATCTGAACCCCTCGATCTCGACCTAAATGCAGCTTCAGCTGAACGTGCTCTTGGTCTCCAGTGGTCCCTTGAACATGACACCTTCAGCTTCAATGTAAATCCACAGACCAGCCCCCCCACACGTCGCCGCATCTTATCTGCCATTGCTTCTTTGTACGATCCAGTTGGATTCGTGGCTCCGTTTATCTTAACCGGAAAGTGCATCCTCCAGGAGCTGTGCCGTCGAGACATTGGGTGGGATGACCCACTTCCCGAAGACTTAAGTCCACGGTGGGAGATATGGAAGAGCGACCTACAACGGCTTAATGAAGTCTCAATACCAAGATGCTACCAACCGCAAGGTTTTTGCTGAATTGTCATGAGGGAACTAAACCACTTCTTTGATGCCAGCAATATAGGATATGGCTCGCGTTCCTATCTGAGGAGCAAGAATGGAGTTGGTGAAGTTCATTGCAGCCTTGTGATGGCTAGAGTTGCGCCTCACAAAACTCACAAGCATTCCAAGATTGGAACTTTCAGCAGCAGTGGTCGCTGCAAGATCAAGTGTCATGCTGAGAAACAAGCTTGAAATGTCAATCAATGCAGAATTTTTCTGGACAGACTCGCAAGTTGTCCTGGCTTATATTAACAATGAAGCCAGAAGGTTCCATGTCTTCGTTGCCAATCGTGTGCAAATGATCAGAGAACACACCAGCCCATTCAGTAGCATTACATAAACACAACGGAAAACCCTGCTGACCATGCGTCGAGGGGTCTCAATGCAGTAGACATCTCCACAACAAACTGGCTACCAGGACCCAAATTCAGGGAACAAGAAATACATCCAGAGTCTCAGCTCACTCCTGAGTTGCTTGTTGGTGATCCTGAGGTCAGGTCAATGCAGGCATTTACATCTAAAGTAGAACCTTCCAAGTCTGACTTTCTTAGCCGTCTAAATCAATTCTCCTCCTGGTCAAAACTCCTGAAAGTCATTGCAAGAATCAAGAGGCTGAATTCAAAGCAAACCCGTCCTGGCGAACCTGTAAGTGTGGAAGAGCACGATGGAGCTGCTGAATCAGTAATGAGGCTTGTACAAGAAGAAGCATTCTCTCAAGAGATTAAGATACTTCAAAAGGGAAAGGGTCTTCAAAATTCCGGTCCTCTGTTTTGCTTGGATCCTGTCTTAGAAGGCGGAGCACTTCGTGTCGGTGGGAGACTAGGTCAGTCATCCTTAAGCCTTGAAGTCAAACACCCTTTGATTCTACTCTAAGGAGAACATATTACCAAGCTGATCTTGACTCAATACCACGAGAGGATCTGTCTCCAAGGACGGAATCAAACTCTAACAGAACTTTGAGCCAATGGGTTTTGGGTCATCGGAGGAAGAAAGTCAGTTGCTAAAATGATACACAGATGTGTGAAATGCAGAAGACTCAGACAGCCTGTAGAAGAAAAACGCATGGCAGAGCTTCCTAAGGAGCGTCTCTGCTCCTTCACATACTGTGGCATCGATTGCTTCAACCCATTAATCACTAAGAAAGCCCGCAAAGAGCAAAAGCGCTATGGCTTAATCTTCACTTGCCTTGCCTCTCGATCTGTTCACATTGAGATGGTTGAGGACTTATCCACAGATGCATTTATCAATGCCTTAAGATGCTTCATTAGCCTCAGAGGAGCCTTTCGTCAACTCCATTGCGATCATGGAACTAATTTTGTAGGAGCTAAAAATGAATTGAAAGAAGCACTGAAGCAATGTGACACCAAAACTATCGAGAGCTTCCTCGCAGAAAGGCAATGTGAGTTCATCTTCAATGCTCCCTCAGCAAGTCACGCTGGCGGCGTCTGGGAGCGCCAGATTCGGACTGTCCGTAATGTCCTAAATGTCACACTATGTCAATACTCAAACTCTGTTTTATGAAGCAATGGCCATTGTGAACAGCCATCCATTAACCGTAAATGGGGTAAATGATCCTACCTCGCTCGAGCCATTAACTCATCATAACCATCTCATACTGATGAAGTCCAAGATTGCCCTTCCACCGCCTGGCAAATTTGAGAAGGAGGATGTCTATGCAGCTAAAAGGTGGTGAAGAGTCCAGTACCTCGTCGAACAGTTCTGGAGCCGGTGGAAAAGAGAATATCTCATGAACATCTCCACACGCCAAAAGTGACATACGACTCGACGCAACCTTAAGGTAGATGACTTAGTCATTATAAAGGAAGATACCCCTAGAAATCAGTGGCACCTGGGACGAGTGATTGAAGCCACAAAGGAGAGAGATGGACTAGTGTGTCGTGTCAAGGTGTTAGTAGGAGAAAGGACGTCAGTGAAACAAGATCGCCCTACCAAACCTTTGATAATAGAAAGGCCCATTCAGAAACTAGTTCTCCTCCTTGAGAGTGATTGATCAGTCTTACTGTCTACAGCTTTATTCCCTCATGACAGAGGTTACTCTCAGAGTTATTAAGTAGTACTTACCTGCACATATCTAGAAACACTGATACAGACTTAGTACTCAAGTATGAGCCGTTCAGCCAGGTTGATCCTTGTCTTCACTCTTCATAACATGAGTGGTGGGAGTGTAGTTGACCACTAGCAGTGTTTCATTATGATTATTCTGTTTTTTATATTTTTATTTTATGTGACTTTTATTTTGACATGCTATCTGCAGGGGGGACTATATTTTCTCTGTGTTCACGTGCTCTCACACTCACTCATGAACGGGGTAAACGCGGGAAGGTACGATATGAGACAATGCATGCCTGAGGTCGAAAAATATTAATGTAATTTTTTACATTAATATTTTACATTTAATATTAAAAATATTGATGTAAGAAATATTAATCTTCATGAAAAAGGTTAAATATTATTATTTTAATGACATTCATGTGCAATGGGGAGAGTAATACAATATTTTCCTACCACATCGTGTTTTACACACAAAAGTTACATTCAGTTAAATTATGTGAAATTAACAGTTATGTTTTGACAGATGGTAGCTTTATTATGGTAGCGTTACCTGTTGAAGTTTATAGTTTGAATCGATCTCCCATGCATTTTTGTTTGTTTGCATCTTTTATCTGCTCTAGTTCACTGTCTGTTAATTTTTGTAAGTGTAGACAAAGCTTTCATGCAGTATCTGGGTGCTTGCTGTGAGAAAAAATCCATCGATAAACGCATATGCAAAGGAAGTGCATTCAAACTCGCGTTTATGTGAGAGGCGCGTGCACGCGAAGGGGTTCGGAATTCGGTACAACACCTGTTTTAATACCAAAAAGACTCGTGTTTTTCTTTTACACTACGCTGAACGGTCGGTTAAGTAAGCGAGTGCCATTGACGGAAGCAGTGACCGGAAGTGTTCCAGCCCACCACAGACAAACCGGAAACTCCATTTCCATTGTCATGCAACTAGCGAATCAGAAAAACTTATCGGACGATGCCAATATTTTTAAAATGCCAAATATCGGCCGATCGTGACAATATATGGGTCGACCACTACTTAATAGGCCTTTTTTCTCTGTCACTCATAAAAACAGAAATAAAGAAAGCTACAGGTACAAATTTCCACTCATTCCTGCAAAAAAATGCTTTTGTTGCAAGGACCCGACACATCACAGAGTGTTAGAGCTGTGAGCCTAAACACAGTTGGATTTGTTGCGGTTCAATCATAACATCTTCTCCCTCAGAACTTTATAAAATGAAACTTGAAATATTGTTCCAATATATATTTGTATTATTCAGGAACTGAATGCAATAGATTTCAAGAGAAACAGAGTTTATGAAAAATTTCCCAATTAAACATTCTTCCCATTAATGCCATGCATATTATAAACTTCTTTTTTAATTACATGCTTAACACTGTATAAATGTAAAATAAGAGTATTACAAATTGGACATCATACTGGTTGATTGGTTCAGTCTTTTTTATAAGGCAAAAAACGGGCAGAAAACCAGAGATATGAAGAGCTTAATAATACTTATCATTATTATGATTAAACATAACTCATCAATCATTTAAGCTCATGTTGTGAAAATTGTTTCCATGGTCATGCATCAAAATATATTGTACCTTGTTTTCTTCTAATAAAGTAGATTTCTTTACACTAAAAATTGTATTTGTAATAACTGGTTTAGTGAGACAAATGTTAAATTTACTTAAACATCTGTCTTCAGCACCACTACAATTCTGCTGTGCTTCTATAGTATCCCTCCTGTGCTTTCATGTTCAGATAGAGCAAATGAAGCAGACAGTGTCACACACAAACACGCTCACAATATACATGTTAGACAACATATTTAGAAAACAGCTGTTAAATGACATCTAATGTTCTATAAGGAGGTGCTTAAAACAAAAACTATTTCATTTGGAGACACATTATCTTATTTACATTTTCCTGAGAGTGTAAGTGATCATTTCTCTTCTGGGAACAGATTTAAGTATGCCGATGAAGGTTGAAATATTTTCAGTGTCAAAATGTATTTTGCTGACAGTCTGAACCATCGATAAAACATTGCATATATAAGTGGATTCATACCAGAATTCATGCATACAATCCAATCCATTACATTAATTATAAGAGTGTCATTTTCGTCATGCCCCACAGACACACCAGTTAAATAGTATGGCATCCAGCAAAGAAGATAAACCAGTACTACAATCCCTAAGGTTCTTGCAGCCTTTTTTTCTGATTTGGCCTTTTTGTCTGTGACTGAATTTAAATGCTTAGCTTGCCGTTTTGCTACAAAGCAGATTTTCACATATAAAGGAATAATTATACAACAAGGTGCCACTAAACAAACAATTGAATCTATAATTACATTTTCCAACTTAAAAGAAAGTAAGCATTCTCCAATACATGTGTGGTTCCTCTCTGGATACAGTAAAAACTCATACAACAGATAAAAATTATACATGAAGGAGAATAACCAGTTTACAACAATAGCAACAACAGCTCTGTTAATATTGACTCTTATCAGATATCGCAAAGGGTCATTCACAGCAATGAATCGATCCACAGATATAATAATCATATTACCAAGAGATGCCACAACAACCACATAAAGAATAAGATTAAATATTGAGCAAAATATTTCTCCAAAGTACCAGCATGGCTCAATGAGTTTCATTCCCTGCACTGGCATGAGAATCAGTCCTGTGATCAGATCAGCCACTGCCAGAGAGAAGATCAGCACATTGGTGGGAGTGTGGAGCTGCTTGAAGTGTGAGATGGAGATGATCACCAACAGGTTCAGAAACACGGTGAACACTGATGTTACAGCGATGAAAATGTACACAATAATGTACTCTGCTTCAGGTTGGACACTTCTGGTACAAGACAAATTGTTGTTTGGAAAGCAGTATTGGATTGTTTGATTGTCCGTGTTGGTCACTCCCCAGTTAGACATTTCCATGATAGATCTATCTTGGAGAGTAGACTCCAAATGCTTTGCCACTAATATGACTCAGTTTTATACTTAAGGAAACTCAGGGACCACCTCATTTTACTATGATGTTTGAATATTCAGTTATCAACCCACCCACACAATATTCAAAGACCTATCTGATCTATATTTAAAAAAACCTTTCATAAGAGACTGGTCCTTGAAAGCTTTCATATAGTTATATACATAATACCAATTAAAGACGGAAGTTAAGTGGATTTTTTTTTTAATGTTTATCCCAGTATAAGACCAATTGGAAACACTGTGTCAGGTAAATGACTAAGGATTCATTTGCAAGTGCAATAAACAGCTTATTTCAGAAAGAACATGAAGTAAACAGTACAATGGTCAGAAAGTCGTGGATGAAGATGACGAACATCGGCAACGCAGGGACTACAATGGGCAGATGATGACAGAATATCCATGAAGGCAGAAGTCCAGTGAGAGAAATCCACAAGGAAGTTTCAAATAATCCAGAAACAGGCAGGAACTGGTGCACAGGACACAGAAGACAGGAGACACTGCACAGAGAACGAGTAGTGAGCAAAACAACGATCCGACACGGAATGAACACACACAGGCCCAAGATATTGCAAGGCTGATGAGACGCAGCTCAGCCAGACGACTAATTTGCGATCATGGGTTTCCAAGCAACCCAGGTGACAAACACACATAATCACAGAAGACAAGTAAGAGTCCACAGACCTGCGAACCGTGACAGTACCCCTCCTCCTAGGTGTGCCTCTTGGTGCTCCCATTAGAGCTTACCTGTCAAATGTCATCATCGATCAAGGAGTGATTCAATATGTCTCTTACAAGAACCCAACTTCTCTCCTCCAGACCCTAACACCCTCCCAGTCCACCAAGTACTGGAATCCGCATCCCCTCCGTCTCGAGTCCAGAATACGTTTGATTGAATAGACTGGTTCGTATATACGGGACACGGCGGGGGATTAGATGCATTAAAAAAAATGAATTCTCCTGTACACCAGAGGAAGTTTGAGGTGTACTGCCACTGGACTAAAGACTAAACTTACAGTGAACGGGGCAATATATTTGGAAATTATTACAAAAGGTGCGGAGAGGAATGCTCTGAGTAGAAAGCCACACATTTGACTCAGCATGATGCTTTGAAAAGGGGTGATCGGCCTGGGGCTTAGTGCATGCCTGCACCCGAAGGAGAGTCCTTCTGGATGAAAGCATGATCAAAGGGAACCGTGACCTCATATTCGGTAACCTAAACTACCTTCATATTCGGTAACCTAAACTACCTTCAATTGGAGAGAGGCTCGTTGACGATACTGTTAGCGAGTTATGCACATACTTAACCCATGAGAGCTGCTGACTCCAAGAGGACGGATTCTGAGACACCAAACATTGCAACACCCATTCCATGTCTTGATTGGCCCTCTCAGTCTGACCGTTGCACAGAGGATAAAAACCAGAAGAAAGACTAACCTTTACCCCCAACAAACGGCAAAACACTTTCCAAAATTTGGGCACAAATTGGGGTCTCCTGTCAAAGACCACATCCATCGGGAGGCCATGCATGCGAAAAACATGGTCAATGACAGTAACCGCTGCCTCCCTGGCAGAAGGGAATTTAGGCAGTGGAATAAACTGGGCTGCCTTCAAGAACCGGTCCACCGCGGTTAAAACTACCTTGTTGCACTGGTAAGTGGAAGGCCTGTGACGAAATCTAGTGCAATGTGGGACTAAGGTCTCGAAAGGACAGACAGCGGCTGAATGAGGCCCACCGGGGGCTGATTGGAAGTCTTATCAACAGCACAACCTGAGCGGGCCAAAACAAAATTATGAATGTCTCGAGCCACAGACTGCCACCAGAACTTCTTTTTTAACCAGAAAAATGGTACGATTACCTCCGAAAAGAGATCTTGGAACCCCAGCAGATGACACTGGACCAAAAAATCTCAGGCACAAGCAAACGACTCGTTGGGCAACCGGACACTCGGTGGGCATTTCGGACCTTTTATTCAATCTCCCACATTACCGCAGAAATAAACAGTTTCTCCAGCACGTTGGAATCAGGAGAGGATGGATGCTCATAACGATTGAAAATGTGAGACAAAGCATCGGGCTTGATGTTTTTAGAGCCTGGATGGTACAAGATCTACAAGTAGAAATCAAAGCGACTGAAAAAAACACCCACTGAGCCTGCATAAAGTTCAAGTGTGTAGCTCATCTAATGTACTCAGTTCTTGTGATCGGTCAAGACGATGAAAGGCCCTCCTGAGCCTTCCAACCAATGACGCCACTCCTATAACACCAGGTTTGCTGCCAACAGCTCCCTGTTACCAGTATCATAGTTATGTTTTGGGGGTGACAAACAATAAGAATAAAACACGCAAGAGTGCATCTTGTCATCCGTGGAATAGTGCAGGGAAAGAACCTCAAACGCGTTGCCCAAACGGCATGACCATATATTCAAAATCCGCCCTGGGGATATTAAAAGCGGTCTTCCATTCATCCCCTTCCCTGATGCGAACCAGAATAATAAGCTTTACGGAGATCCAGCTTTTTGAAAAAGGAAATCCCCTGCAACCGCTCGAAGGCCGAAGACATCAACGGTAAAGGATATTTATTCTTCGCCATGATGTTATTCAACCCCCGATAGTCAATACAAGGTCTTAGAGAACCTTCCTTCTTATCCACGAAGAAGAACCTCATGCTAGCAGTAGAGGAAGAAGGGCAGATGATCTTGGCTGCAAGTGTTGGAGAATTCTGCTTGTCCTATGTACATGTGAAAGAAGCATGCATGTGATGTAATGCCAAGCAGAAAAAAACTAGGGTCTTGGGGCACATGAGGACAGGGACAAGAGAGTGGAAAAGTACCCAAAAAACACTTGTAGCACAGATGCAGGTATTGGAAAGCATTGGGAGAGAAAGAAATTGTATACAATGTAACAATGTGCCACTGAGAAAAGCGTACTGAATTAAGGAGCCCATTCTGTAAAAACACACTAATACAGATGTCCATTTTTTTTAAGAAATGATACGCATGCGCAAAGAAGGTTGCCCCAATTAAAAATAAAATGATGATGCAGGTGTTTTTAATCTGGGAGGAGAAATAAGGAGGAGCAAGGAGAGAAAAGATAACAATTTGAGCGCTAATTGGCTACCACAAGGTATAAGAAATGAGTGCAGACCATTGTAAGATCAGATGGCCAGCAGGCGTCTCACTTTGTTGAACTGCTCAATAAAGTTGCTTTTCTGAGACCCAGAACCTCGACTCTGAGCAATTTCTTCAAGACCTGAACCAGACTTTGATGATTTGAATTGGGACTGGAAATCTGCCACAACACAAGAGAATCAGAAATATATTTCTCCATGGCCTCCCTTCCAGGACCTGCCCTTAGGCAGAGACGCACCTGACAAAAGATCTATAACACAGTCATAACGACGACTCAGAGGAAGAGAAGCAACTCGAGACCTACTGAACACTTCGTTCAGGTCCCGGTACTCTTCGAGCTCTTTAGGTAGTTCCATGGGTTCCTCCTGAAACACAGAACACGACACAGAAGAACAATTAATGCTCCAGGAACAAACAGTGTTCCATTGACAATTAATGTGTGGGTTATGACTGGACAGCCAAGGGTGGCCAATGACCATGGGGGCCAGAGGGGGGTCAATTAACAGGAACCGGATTTCTTCAGTGTGATGAGCTTGACTGAAACAGTAGACTGGGTGACCACTGAGTACATAGGCCGATATGGGAAGGGGTTCAGAGCGCAGCGCGAAGACGTTTTGTGCCGCACACACTCGCTTCGGCTTGCGCAATATTATGAAGCTGCAGACTCGGAGCCTGCATCTACAGTCCCCCACCGAGAGTCCCGCATGCTGTTCAAAAGATCGAATAACACCCGCACACAGAGTACAGCGCACACTTATCCAAATGCAATTAAAAACAATATGATGCAATATTACGGTCTCCAAATAAATTATCCAATAAATATTTGCGTTCCCTGCTTAATGCATGTGCAAATAAAACTAATTGTTACTGATGGAAGGGATACAATTACAGATTGAACTATCTTCAGAAAAATAGTATATGATATTATATTGCTACAATGTTTTTTTATATTTTTTTATTCAAATTTCAATTTTTCTTTCAGTTCAACCTATAATGGTCTAATTAACATTACGATGCTAACATTACAAAATCTGTTTTTTGATATTTTGAATGTAAGGCAAAACAAATCAGAATAGACAAAACACCAATAATAAACAATTCTATACTTTATTTAATGGTCACCTAAACATCATCTTGCTGTAAAGAAAAAAGGAAGAAAAAACTGTTCGTGACTTTACTTTTCGTCTTCAATTGCATTAAAAAAACTCATTTATATGTCGCTTTGCATAATCATAAAATGATGTTGCTGGGTTCGGCAGGGGCAACTCCTTTGATTTATGGTGAAGGTGTACCCTGGAATAGCCTACAACATAGGACCGATAGCACATGTCTTATGATGTTTCAAAGCTAAATAAATTATAAACGTTAGCTATCTAAATATTTTCGGGGGGAAGAGGGCGAAAAACATACATTAACAGGTCAAATCTTGTTACAAACTAACTTTACAAATATTCAATGGACTATTCATATGTTGTATCGATGAGCTAAATTAGTTTTATTAAAAAATAAATCAAACGAGTAGGCTACTACGATTCTTGAAGACAGCCTACTCACGTTTTGGCTTAAGTTGTTCACATGTTCTTCACATGTTTATCCGATACAATTTGATAGGAGGCGCTGTCTCGAAAAACTACTCGGCTTGCGAGCCGGCCAAATAGTAACGTTACGTTTTGAGTGGATGACGAGCGCGAGACTTCGAAATGGATGCCCTTAGAAGATTCTGAATGGAAAGTTTACTTTTAAAAAGTTGCCAAATTATCCCATTGACAAGACCAAGTGATCTGTGTGTTTTGTCATTGTGAACTGAGCGATCATCATCGCAGCACGTCCAGTCTGAAACACCACTTGATGATGGCCAAGCAAACACACACACACACACACACAGAGATGATGCGAATTCTCCACCCCCTCATCAATATCAGGACCTCGTCAGTATTTCTTTCACCCTTTCATTGATAGACAGTGTTACATTGTGTGAGAGATTATTTATATGTTAGTGTGAATTGAACACTATTCCAATGTTATTTTCAATAATAATAATAAAAAACATTTGCACTAAACAAGCCGATCCACTTTTCCATGTTGACAAGAGCATTAAAATGAGAAAAAAATTATGTAACAAAAAGAAATCAAAAGACATTTAGAATAGATAAAAATGTGCGATTAATCGCGAGTTAACTATGACATTAATGTGATTAATCGCGATTAAACATTTTAATCGTTTGACAGCACTAATATATATACATACATACATATGTATTATTCAGGAATGGAATGCACAACATTTTAAGGAACCAGTGTTTATGGAAAATTTCACAATTAAATATTCTTAAGATTAATGCATATTGTAAAAACTTTGGTGGATGAAATGCTCAATTTAAATGTACATTAACACACTGTAGAAATTAAAAATTAGTAGTAATTGGACATCACACTGGTTTATTAGTTCATTCTTTTATAAGGCAAAAAACAGAGATATGAAGACCTTAATAATAATTATCATTATTACATCACTTACCCATCATCAATCAATTATGGTTTTGTCATTATGCATTATAAAAACAATATTGTACCTTGTTTTCTTCTAATAAAGTAGAATTCTTTAAACTAAAGATTATATTTGCAATAACTACTTTAGTGTGACAAATGTTAAATTTACTTACTAAATCTGCCTTCCAAGCAGCACCTCTACAATTTTGCTGTGCTTTCATGTTCAGATGGAGCAAATGGAGCAGACAGTGTCACACAAACATGCTCAATATACATGTTAGACACCATATTTAGAAAACAGCTGTTAAATGACATCTAATGTTCTATCAGGAGGTGCTTAAAAAAAACTATTTCATTTGGAGACACATTATCTTATTCACATTTTCCTGAGAGTGTAAATGATCATTTCTCTTCTGGGAACAGATTTAAGTATGCCGATGAAGGTCTATATATTTTCTGTGTCAAAATGTATTTTGCTGACAGTCTGAACCATGGATAAAACATTGCATATATAAGTGGATTCATACCAGAATTCAAGCAAACAACCCAATACATGACATTAATTAATAAAGAGTCATTTTCGTCATGCCCCACAGATAGACCAGTTAAATAGAATGGCATCCAGCAAAGAAGATAAACCAGTACTACAATCCCTAAGGTTCTTGCAGCCTTTTTTTCTGATTTGGCCTTTTTGTCTGTGACTGAATTTAAATGCTTAGCTTGATAGTTTGCTACAAAGCAGATTTTCACATATAAAGGAATAATTATACAACAAGGTGCCACTAAACAAACAATAGAATCTATTATTATATTTTCCAACTTAACATTAAGTACGCATTCTCCAATACATGTGTGGTTCCTCTCTGGATACAGTAAAAACTCATACAACAGATAAAAATTATATATGAAGGAGAATAACCAGTTTACAACAATTGAAACAACAATTCTGTTATTATTGACTTTCAAAGGATATCGCAAAGGGTCATTAACAGCAATGTATCGATCCACAGATATAATAATCATATTACCAAGAGATGCTGTGAGAACCACATAAAAAATAAGTGGGAATAGTGAGCAAAATATTTGTCCAAAGTACCAGCATGGCTCAATCAGTTTCATTCCCTGCACTGGCATGAGAATCAGTCCTGTGATCAGATCAGCCACTGCCAGAGAGAAGATCAGCACATTGGTGGGAGTGTGGAGCTGCTTGAAGTGTGAGATGGAGATGATCACCAACAGGTTCAGAAACACGGTGAACACTGATGTTACAGCGATGAAAATGTACACAATAATGTACTCTGCTTCAGGTTGGATACTTCTGGTACAAGACAAATTGTTGTTTGGAAAGCAGTATTGGATTGTTTGATTGTCCGCGTTGGTCACTCCCCAGTTAGACATTTCCATGATAGATCTATCTTGGAGAGTAGACTCAAAATGCTTGCCACTAATATGACTCAGTTTTATACTTAAGCGACCACCTCATTTTACCATGATGTTTGAATATTCAACTATCAACCAACCCACTGCCTCAATATTCATAGAACACTTAGTTCTACCAGAAAGACCAGGGAGATAGAATGATATAACAAAGCATTAATTTATTGACAGGCCAGCAAGCAATTATTTGTAAAGTTCTGTGACGTAGGCCCTGTCCGTAATGCATAATTCGAGGGTAGCGGAATTGCGTTTCCTGCCTGAAGACGAAAGCAGGGGCACAGCGACCCCCGAGAGGTTTGAACACGAAGACAGGGGTGCAGCCGACCCCCAGGAGGTATGGACACGAAGGCAGGGGAGCAGCCGACCCCTGGGAGGTATGGACACGAAGGCAGGGGCGCAGAGAATGGCTCTAGCATTTATGTGTGTCTGGGCAACACACAGACCCACTCCAGAACCTGACCACTCACGTCACCCGACATCGCTTAGGCATACCGGCGTGGTTACTTAAACTTCCAAACAGATGGAAATGGACAAACACTCTGGCCAGAGGAGAACAGGCCCCCGACTGAGCCTGGGTTCTCCCAAGGTTTTTTTCTCCATTCTGTCACCTGATGGAGTTTTGGTTCCTTGCCACTGTTGCCTTGGCTTTTGGCTTGCTAATTTGACATTTAATATTCAACAATATTATTGATCTGTGAAGCTGCTTTGATACAATCTGTATTGTAAAAAGCGCTATATAAATAAAGGTAACTTGACTTGACCCAGATTCCAGCCAGCCATCAACCCTGGCCCACTGCTGAATCGGATGCCAAGCGCACCACGAAGTTTGGGCCAGAGCAATCGCTGAATTAATTGGAACCCCAATTGAAATCTCTCACCGCTGAGGTACATACGCAGAGCTGGGTTACTGAGGAGTTATTTTGTGGTGAACTGGATGCAGAGATGTTTGCTTTATTGCAGTCACTGCTGTTCCAATCCAGTTCCACATATTCCAAGTCATTGCTGGTTAAGCCCATTACAAAGTCTTAATTGCCCCGCTCCAGGTATCGTTTAATGCAGATGTTCCCCCCAGTCTACTTCTCCCTCCTCACCGCCAAAGCCGGATAACTCATCAGCAGTGAGAGTTCATCAGCCTCTTCTTCACTGTCTCCCTTCAGCCCCTCGGCTCCTCCAGTGGTACCGCTCTGCTGCATGGATCCGCTTGGGGCTTCCCAGTCATCAACTCATCCATGGCCCATGAATCCCTCAGCTCCACCTCAAGCCTCCAAGCCCCCGACTCTACCTCGGCCCTGTGGCCCATCAGTTCCACCTCAGCTAAAAGCACTCTCTGGATCCAGCTTGACCCATCGTCACCCTGGCTCTGCCCTGGACTTCCGAGTCAGCAGCTGTGCCTCGAACTGCCACTAATTTCCAATTGTCCAATTCTGATTTCACAGAAGGCTAAAGGCCCGAAGACTAGTAAAGTGTACCAGTTCTACCAGAAAGACTCGGGAGAGTTAATACTGTGACAATTAACATTTATTTAAGAGCTCAGCAAACAATCAAATTCTTTGGCCTTGGCCCCGTCCGTAACTCGCATTCCGAGGGTACGTAATCTGCATATCATGCCTGAAGACGAAGGCAGGGGCGCAGGTCACCCCCTGCGAAGTAAGGAAGGGTGCCATCTGGTCGTGGTGGGGTGGAAGGAGGAGAGGACATCCTGGCGTCTTCGGGTAGAGGGGAGAGCCCGTCTGGAGGTGGTGGGAAGGATGGAGGGGAGGACCCACCACATAGGGCCCACCACTTAGGGAGGTGAAGGAAAAGTCCCATCTGGTGGTGGATGGGGAGGATGGAGGTGGTTGAAGCGACAGCATCTGAGAACTCAGACATGTGTAAGTACCACCCTTTTTTACTGGCTATTAGGATATGATTGGATGACCATACTACAGTGCTTACAGTGTTACTTCCATGGCATATTTGATTTACTGTTTTAGTATGGTGCCAATTTTATTGTTACCACCAAATATTTTACATATTCTTGAAGATATCTTTAGGTCCATCCTTAGGTTATTCAACCTCTATTGTCTCGGTCTTGACTCGGACTCGACCCTCTATGGTCTCGGCCTCGACTCGGACTTGACTCTCTATGGTCTCGGCCTCGCCTCGGACTTGACTCTCTTTGGTCTCGGCCTCGCCTCGGCCTTGACTCTCTTTGGTCTCGGCCTCGCCTCGGACTTGACTCTCTTTGGTCTCGGCCTCGACTCGGACTTGACTCTCTATGGTCTCGGCCTCGCCTCGGCCTTGACTCTCTATGGTCTCGGCCTCGACTCGGACTTGACTCTCTATGGTCTCGGCCTCGCCTCGGCCTTGACTCTCTATGGTCTCGGCCTCGCCTCGGACTTGACTCTCTTTGGTCTCGGCCTCGACTCGGACTTGACTCTCTTTGGTCTCTGCCTCGACTCGGCCTTGACTCTCTTTGGTCTCTGCCTCGACTCGGCCTTGACTCTCTTTGGTCTCGGCCTCGACTCGGCCTTGACTCTCTTTGGTCTCTGCCTCGACTCGGCCTTGACTCTCTTTGGTCTCTGCCTCGACTCGGCCTTGACTCTCTTTGGTCTCGGCCTTGCCTCGGCCTTGACTCTCTATGGTCTCGGCCTCGCCTCGGACTTGACTCTCTTTGGTCTCGGCCTCGCCTCGGCCTTGACTCTCTTTGGTCTCGGCCTCGCCTCGGCCTTGACTCTCTTTGGTCTCGGCCTCGCCTCGGACTTGACTCTCTTTGGTCTCGGCCTCGCCTCGGACTTGACTCTCTTTGGTCTCGGCCTCGCCTCGGCCTTGACTCTCTTTGGTCTCTGCCTCGACTCGGCCTTGACTCTCTTTGGTCTCGGCCTCGACTCGGCCTTGACTCTCTTTGGTCTCTGCCTCGACTCGGCCTTGACTCTCTTTGGTCTCTGCCTCGACTCGGCCTTGACTCTCTTTGGTCTCGGCCTCGACTCGGACTTGACTCTCTTTGGTCTCGGCCTCGACTCGGACTTGACTCTCTATGGTCTCGGCCTCGCCTCGGACTTGACTCTCTTTGGTCTCGGCCTCGACTCGGACTTGACTCTCTTTGGTCTCGGCCTCGACTCGGACTTGACTCTCTTTGGTCTCGGCCTCGCCTCGGCCTTGACTCTCTTTGGTCTCGGCCTTGCCTCGGCCTTGACTCTCTATGGTCTCGGCCTCGACTCGGACTTGACTCTCTATGGTCTCGGCCTCGACTCGGACTTGACTCTCTTTGGTCTCTGCCTCGACTCGGCCTTGACTCTCTTTGGTCTCGGCCTCGACTCGGACTTGACTCTCTTTGGTCTCGGCCTCGCCTCGGACTTGACTCTCTTTGGTCTCGGCCTCGCCTCGGCCTTGACTCTCTTTGGTCTCTGCCTCGACTCGGCCTTGACTCTCTTTGGTCTCTGCCTCGACTCGGCCTTGACTCTCTTTGGTCTCTGCCTCAACTCGGCCTTGACTCTCTTTGGTCTCTGCCTCAACTCGGCCTTGACTCTCTTTGGTCTCTGCCTCGACTCGGCCTTGACTCTATTTGGTCTCTGCCTCGACTCGGCCTTGACTCTCTTTGGTCTCGGCCTCAACTCGGACTTGACTCTCTTTGGTCTCGGCCTCGCCTCGGACTTGACTCTCTTTGGTCTCGGCCTCGCCTCGGACTTGACTCTCTTTGATCTCGGCCTCGACTCGGACTTGACTCTCTTTGGTCTCGGCCTCGCCTCGGACTTGACTCTCTTTGGTCTCTGCCTCGCCTCGGACTTGACTCTCTTTGGTCTCGGCCTCGCCTCGGACTTGACTCTCTTTGGTCTCGGCCTCGGACTTGACTCTCTTTGGTCTCGGCCTCGCCTCGGCCTTGACTCTCTTTGGTCTCTGCCTCGCCTCGGACTTGACTCTCTTTGGTCTCGGCCTCGCCTCGGCCTTGACTCTCTTTGGTCTCTGCCTCGACTCGGCCTCGCCTCGGACTTGACTCTCTTTGGTCTCAGCCTCGCCTCGGACTTGACTCTCTTTGGTCTCGGCCTCGCCTCGGACTTGACTCTCTTTGGTCTCGGCCTCGACTCTCTTTGGTCTCGGCCTCGACTCGGACTTGACTCTCTTTGGTCTCAGTCTCGACTCGGACTCAACCCTCTATGGTCTCGGACTCGAGTGAGCTGGTCTCGACTACAACACTGACAAATAATTTGAGTGAGTGAAAAAAAGATAAAGCTTTTGTGATAAACAGAAATCTCAGTATTTAGTAAGGATGAAACGGTACATGTGTTCGTACCGGAAAATATTTGTTGTGGGTCTTTCAGTTTGGTACGTTTGTGTATCAGACGAATACAGGGATTTTTGAACAAATGAAACTTTTCCGTGTGTGAAACACTGTTTCAAACTCTTTCAAATTTAGGATGAGACAATATTGTTTATATCGATATACTTTGATGTTGCAAACACATCTAAAAATTACAGGACACGGAGTGTTTTTCTCAGTTTTCTTAGACACGGAGTGTTTTTCTCAGTTTACAGTGAACGAGTGCCTACTTTTTAGCTTATAATCCAAAGCGCAGATCAGAGCTTCCGTTAAAGATGCGATTATGACAAAGTAGTTTGTCTCAAAGCTTGCATACTCTTCTGCTACAAACTCAAAGTACTTTATTTCACAAAAATAGTGCATAGTTTAAGGGTGTAGTATGTGAATCGACACATATTACTCCTTTTGTGATTATCCGCTTTCATTGTTAAAGAAACCTCACCTGTTTCCAATTTAAATTACTACAAACTTTTTTTAAATTACTACAAATTACTACTCTTACAAAAGAGAGTTTTGGATACATTCATCTACAAACTCTGACTATATCAGTCTTGTCACCGATGCAACAAACATCATCCTCTGCCAGAAACAGACACTAAACTGAGACTGCAGTTAGATTAAAACCCACACACACACACACACACACACACACACACACACACACACACACACACACACACACACACACACACACAACAGTACTAGAATACTAGTTGTATAAAATGTACGTGCAATGCATTTATCAAAAAGAAGTCATAAGCACAACATATTATTAAAGTGACACTCTTGTTTGTTCTACACAAAGTTCAGTGAAGTTGTAGGTGTTTTAGTCCGTTGTTTTCATGACCTTCTCCCAAGTGAATGGATCTAAGGTGCCATTGCATCAGCACAGTCTGTTTATCTAACACCTCTGATTGTTAGGCTATCAAACACATTTAATGAGACATCACTACCAGACAAATAAATCATAATAGACACTTTGGAGAGTTAAAGATTGCGTCAGATAAATAACATTGTTCAGTAAAAGAGCTGACGGGTCAGAAATGTTGATCAACACAGATGACACTGAGGACTCTTTCCCTGTTTTTCCTAACACTCACCTTCATGTTGAAGTGTAACATAATTTGATTAATTACAGCACTCTTCATACAACATTCGCTTAGCCTAGCACATGAACGCCTACGGATTTAACAGAAAGTTCAAATGACAGACATGCAATGTTTCTGAATCTCACTAGAATGACCTTAAAGGAAATAGCCTACCTAAAATAAGTGTAGAGATATTCATATAGGCATCAGAAGGTATGTAATCAGATGATCTCTCCCTCTTTGTCTTAATAAGCATTGTGATTTCACCATCCACATTTACTGTATATCATGCTTTAGTACAAGGGTTCTCAACTCTCGAGGTCCACTTTAGAGTTCACTTCAACCCTGATCAAACTCACCTCGACCTGCCTGTGACGTTCCAGTAATCCTGAAGACCTTGATGCGCTTTTTCAGGTGTGAATGATTAGGCTTAGAGATAAACACGGCAGGAGAGTCGAATCCTGAACCCCTGCTTTAGTACATACAATACTATGATCAAGAAATAGTAAAATAGTAATAGTTACGAAGGCCTCAGAATTTGTCAAATGAGCAGTAGTGATGTAAAGTCCGATTCATTTCAGCGAACAGTTCATTTCATAACACAGCTTTGACATTTGAGGGTCCATAAAGCATCGCTTACTGTACCCTTGTGTGGACGGTCAGTGTGTGGACGGTCAGTGTGTGGACGGTCAGTGTCCCAGGTTGACAAATATCAATGCCACAAACTTACATGCATAGCCCATCACTGATCTTTGCTATGAGCGGCTGCTATTTAGTCATTTCTTCTGAAAAGGCTATGTCCATAAGTGTCCATAAGCAGAACGTCAGCAGTGTTGGGGTGTCACAGAACTAGTGCTCTCAAACGATTAAAATAATTAATCGCGATTAATCGCATTAATGTCATTTTAATCTGTTCTAAATGTCTCCTGATTTCTTTTTGTCCCGTTATTTTTTTCTCAATTTAATGCTCTTATCAAAATAGAAAAGTAGATCTGCTTGCTTTGTGTAATTGTTTTTTTTTTTTGTTTTTTTTTTTAAACAACGTTGGCATATAGTGTTCAATTTCACACTAACATTCTCACTTGGAGCAAATAATCTCTCACACAATGTAACACTGTCCATCAATTAAAGGGTGAAAGAAATACTGACGAGGTCCTGATATTGAGGAGGGGGCGGAGAAGTCGCATCAGCTGTGTGTGTGTGTGTGTGTGTGTGTGCTTGGCCATCATCAAGCGGTATTTCCGACTGGACGTGCTGTAACGATGATTGATGGCTCAGTTCACAACGACAAAACACACAGATCCCTTTGGTCTTGTCAGTGGAATTTGGCAACTTTTAAAAGTAAAATTTCCATTCAGAATCGTATTGGCATCCATTTCGTCGTCTCACTCTCACCATCCTCTCAAAACTTAACGTTAACCTACTATTTGGCTGTCTCGCAAGCCCAAAGTGTGTGCATCGTGCCTGTTGTTTTGTTTCCGGTCTAACTAGATCCGCTTGCTCTTTGGTCAACGAAGCAACAAAACGTCCTCGCGCGGCACAAGCCATTGAAATGAACGAGTTTCATAGCGCAGCGCCGCGTCCTGTTGCAAAAGCATGTGAAAAAAACTACAAAGTTTGCTAGGACAAAAAGCGCAATAAAATCGCACAATAAAAAAATTGACGGCGTTAAAACGGGTTTGCGTTAACGCAAAGATCTACAATACGGTCATGGCGTGCGGTGTGTAACCCTTTGTACATATTACAGCCATTTACAATATGAGCAACTGATTCAAGCTGATCAGAGTTAGAGTGCATTATGCAGAGTGGATGGTAATCTTTATAACGCTAGGCTGTGTCTGGTTGGTCACACCTGAGAATATCCGGCCCTATTGCAGCATTTCTGTACATAGAACGAGAGCTAGAATGATTCTTAATCCGGATGTTTATCGCTCAAGGAGAACTTTTTTAGGATGCATGACACGTATTTCAGGAGTGGCAATCCAAACTCTTTCCCGCTGGTACGTGGTTTTGGAAGAATACTCCAAAAACGATGGATGCGACTTTACTCCATTTCGCCGGGTCACCGGAGCAGGCAGAGTAAGCTCATTCTTGGAGTAGCTTGATGTCCAAGATTTCCATTACACGAGAGTAGATGTTAAAGACTTCATGCTGATTTGTACTAGGCTTTCACCAAGATTAGCAAAACTGAGACCCTTGCCTTTCTCACAGCCTGCCCTGCTCTACCTCTTTCCACTTGCACAGACCTCCATTTGGTGGTAGGTCTGATGGAATTGACATAGGCTCATGCCTTTTTGCATCTGTGTGCATATCCTCCGAATATCTCTGTAGCTCAACTCTAGATGCTTTTAAAATGCCATTCTTCTCACTGGGGAATAACTTCTTTGGGAATTTGAATATTAGCCCTCGCACGCTCCTTCTTTTTGTAGCGTTTCCGAAGGCGCTCAGCTCTGCGTAATGTTGCCAGCTTATCTTTTATGGCCCTTTGTACAGTGTTGGGTAAGTTACTCTAAAAAAGTAATTAATTACTAGTTACTAATTACCTCTTCAACAGTGTAATTAGATTACTGTACTAATTACTCTCTCTAAAAAGTATTTAATTACTTTTAATTACTAATTACTTTCAAAATCCCATATCAATCTCAACCAGCTGAATAATACAAGAATAGACATGAATCTGTTTTAATTCTTTCAAATAAATACTATAAAATTGCAATTATTCGTAAACTTAAAAAGTAGAGAAGGTTACATTATAAAAACATACTTTTTAGCATCAGACAATACATTTTGATGTTAAACCCACTATTGTTTTATGTCTGATCTCATGACATTTCACACTTTTTTTCATACATATTTTACAATAATTCATATGAATTTGTCCGAGTGCGGTCGTAATATTTAGACACCTCATAAAATGCATACGAACCGCTGTGAGATCAGAATGATCTATACACAGTATTTACCTCAATTACATCAGAAGTAACTGTAATTAAATTACAGATAAATGAAGAGTAATCCCTTACTTTACATATTCAAGGGAAAAGTAATTCAATTACAGTAAACTAATTACTTGGTAATTAGTTACACCCAACACTGCCTTTGTAAGAGATTGATCCCCTCCTTCTGACTTTGTTCTGCTCTTTTCCATTGCTTCCTCGGCTGTCTCTTTTCTCTAACTAACCCTTCAGTTTTCTGCTTCCGTCTAGACATTCCAGGAGTAGTTTGAACTTTTTCCTTCCTATTTTCCACACCAAACCTCTCATTTCCATATGCGTAAATAATGTCCCCAAATTCATCCAGGTTCGCTTCAACTGCACCAGTTAATTTTTTCAATGCAAAGCATAGATCTGTGTTTACCGTGTCCCATGCACCTTTCTCACAAGCTCTTGGCCATCTAACTCCCGGCCTATGCCTGCTGTGATTTGCTTCCTGTCGCTGGATTTCATTCGACTGACTTGAGTGACTTCGTAAGAAATACTGATCAATTCGAGGCCCTTCCCCTCAAGCATTTCATTTTCCCTTGATGAACCTTCAAACACAAACACAAACTTGGAGTTCAATGACTTTACTAATTGCAGATCTTGAACTAGTCTTACTCTCCATACTCATATCCGTTTCCATTCCTAAGCCGTGCAGCCAAAATGTCAAAATGTTTTGTCAAAAATAAACTAATCAACTGTTATCCAAATGCAAGCTATATCCTTAACTTTGAAATATGTATGATAAAATGTATTGGCCTACTTTAAAAAATAATACTTTGTATGGAAAAATAATTTTCTTTTCAAGATGTTTCCAACTCTAACTTTGAACCAATTCTTCACAATGGCCCATATAACCTATTTGACCAGGATTTGTTTCCAGGTAAGAATAAAAATCTGCTTTTGACTTTCATTTATATATATGTGTGTGTGTGTGTGTGTGTGTGTGTGTGTGTGTGTGTGTGTGTGTGTGTGTGTGTGTGTGTGTGTGTGTGTGTGTAGATATATTGTCCTTGCATACTTTCTTGTGTGAAACACCTGAATGACACACACACACACACACAAAAGTTTAACTGCAACATACAGCATTTTGAATCTCCTTCAACAAACTGAGTCATTTCATCTCAGCAGAATATATGTAAAACGGTTCATGTTAGCCAAATTCCCCAAACATATCAAATGTTGATCGCATTTAGCATTTAGAATAAAATTGCAATGAAAGGAAAAGGTGTCAGCGTGTCCACAAAGACATGCACACACAAACACACAAACTTAACCCGACGGGAGAATATACGCTCAGGGTAAACGAGGGAAGGAACTGATGACGGTGAACTAATCGGGGAATAACACGATCATGTGCAGACAAGAGCATTACTGTGACACCGATAATCTGACATCATGTTGTGTCCAGATCTGTCCAAGTTTCTCCGCATGTTGAACACTTGTTGAGGCTTGTGAAGCATTACTGAATGAGAACAGAGATAGGCCTATTGCATGACAGAACCGGAGCATCATATAATATTGTTAATGAATCAATTGCAACTGGTTGCCGATTTCCTTTATTTCCCTAATGAAAATCACTTTAATTTCCATTATAATTTCGCATGGGACGTGAGCAACCACAGCCAGACAGGGAACTTCAGTTATCCTGCTTAAGATTCAGGCAATTAAAAGTTTTTTAAAGTCTTTATAAAGTCTTTTTAAAGTTTGTGAATAACTGGGTCCATCAGTTTTAAACAAACCGGCATAATGCAAAGACATAATAACACTGATAGATGTGGACAAATGTGAAATGAGTTGAGAGATGATGAAAGATGTTTTTTCCTTCCACTGAACGCCACATCCACACCGACTTCAGATGGCCACCAGAGGGCATCATTGACCCACTATTGACCCAGGCATTTCTTAAAAACATCAACACGTGTTCACTTATTTTACACTGTACAGAATTAACAAGATGTAGAAAACTCTATTGTTTAATAAAGTCATTCAACTTTATTTAGTGTATACAAGAGCCAGAAGAGTGTGTGCTGTCTGTGTGTGCTTGTGTGTGAGGGCTATGAATGACAGACTGACTAAACCATTGTAAAGATTAAGCATATAAATATATATTGTATATATAAGCATAAGCAATACATTCCACTGAATTTAATTGTCTGCGTTCTGCCTTAACAAATTAATAAACCTCTGTCCAAATATCACTTCTGTCACAATATGGAACCTTGAGAGACTCAGACCTTTCTGACAATATGTGTTTTGTCAAGATTAGAAAAGGTTTTCAATCAAAATCAATAAATTTAAATAGGATCATAAATTATGTAATAATATGACGATGCCCAAAAGGGGAGGAGCTCCTTAAAATAATTTATACTACCGTTTATATGGTAACACAACATCCAATTTCAAAGCAGGTTTCACAGGCTGAATCTTGAGTTCGTAAGCTTTTGAATGATGTGTAATATGTCAACATTAGATCAGGTGAAGAATGGGATATAATTGTTTTAAATATACAGTGGCAGGTTAACAGATTAATGACTTGGTCCTTTTTTATACCCTAATTAGCAACGTGACTCAGGAGAAACACCAAAATCCAAAATACATCCAATTTAAAAAAATCTATATTTTGGATATGTTTTATTTAAGTCCAGACTCCAGATGATATAAAAAATGACATAAAATTAGTTTTTGCTTAGCATTTTCCACCCATTTTCCAGGATTAAATATCTTGAACTAAGGCTTAATCCTGGCTTAATCTAAACCCCGTCTGTGGAACCAGACCTTAGTTTTGTAAAGAACTGAGACCACAATATCAATATCACATTATGTAGATCTACAGGAGTCACGAAGACCCTTGTATGTAGAATCTTCCTCCGTTAGAGTCGTTAAAGTGAGTGATTGGACATCAGCGACAAGAAGTTTTAACAAAGCTTTGATTATAATACACATGTTTTTATCATAAAACCCTAGACAGGAATATGCATTTAACCAAATCATTATTTTGTACATGATTTTAATATAATATTGACTACATTTTTAACTTTCATAATGGAAATAATTTTTAAAACTTTTTTTTTTGTGCTAAATATCCCATCAACACACCAGCTTTATACACGCCGTCCTTTGGGACTCTCATTATTTTTGCTCATATTTGAGCACTACTTACATAAGTTACCAAGTTAAACAAACCACAGAGGCCTACAGATGAGACCTCCTCATGAAGAGAGCTGTAGGCCTGCAACAATATTTATATTATTATATTTATACAATAATATTTATACTCGCCTCTTGAGCAAACCTCTGCTGCTTTATTAGTGATGAGCGCAACACCAGAACAGAAACATATGACGAGACGTCAAATAATGCACGGAAAACAAACCCTGCCATGGCGTGTGTGTGTGTGTGTGCACTGAAACATGCATGCCGGGAATATTTGACCAGTTTGTCCAAACGTAGCAAAGACATTGTACAAAAATAATATATTAATACTGTAAATATTTATGTTTTTTTTAATGATGAGAGAAATGGAGATATAGTTTTGTTGTTCATAAATTCCAGTAGTGTTGCACAGTGAGGATGATGTCATGTGTCCTGACCAGTAGGGGTGCTAAACTAACAAAAAAACATATCTCAATATTTTCTGGGATTTTATCGATTACGAAGATTGGATATTTTGCGGAGTGCTTTTATTGTGTTGGTGACTGCCGTGGACGGCTCACTCCTTTTTCATATTCTTCATGTGGTCAGTTTACAGAAGTGACAGAAACCATCTTTTAATCAACAAGATTAAATAGATTTTTAACTTTTATTGATTTTTTTTAACTTTATAAAGCCATTTTTTACCTAATTAAATGCATGCATCGTTATTTTTTTCGTCAAATTCTTAGACTAAATCAAATTCTAATGGAATAATACGACACAATAGGGCTGTTACCAATCAAATATCACGATTCCTGTGTTGTGTTGCCCTTGTGTTGTGTTATTTCCTGTTGTGTGTCATTTCTTGTTTATGATTGTTCCATGTGTGTATTGTTCCCTATCTCCCCTTGAGTACCCCAGTGTTTCTCATGTTCTTGTTCTGCTGTTGTCCTCCTATGGATGTTATGTGTGCGCTTGTTGTCAGTTTTGTTTGCCTTCCTCACCAGTGTCTGCATTTATCAGTTTGGTCTGGATTTACTTTTATTATGTTTGTTTGAGTAAATGTTTGCTGTATCTGGATCCTACTCAACAGCCACCGTTACTGAACATTAACTGAGTTTCAACCGATTCATTCAAACGGCTGAATCATTCAGGAAAGAAGCATTTTACCGACTTACTGAGTGAGTCATTGAATTATTCAGGAACGAAGCATTTGACCGTCTTAATAAGTGAGTCATTGAATCATTCAGGAACAAAGCATTTGACCGTCTTAATGAGTGAGTCGTTGAATCATTCAGGAACGAAGCATTTGACTGCCTTAATGAGTGAGTCATTGAATCATTGAATCATTCAGGATAAAAGCATTTGACTGTCTTAATGAGTGAGTCATTGAATCATTCAGGAACGAAGCATTTGACCGTCTTAATGAGTGAGTCGTTGAATCATTCAGGAACGAAGCATTTGACTGCCTTAATGAGTGAGTCATTGAATCATTGAATCATTCAGGATAAAAGCATTTGACTGTCTTAATGAGTGAGTCATTGAATCATTCAGGAACGAAGCATTTGACCGTCTTAATGAATGAGTCATTGAATTATTCAGGAACGAAGCATTTGACCGTCTTAATGAGTGAGTCATTGAATCATTCAGGAACTAAGCATTTGACCGTCTTAATGAGTGAGTCATTGAATCATTGAATCATTCAGGATAAAAGCATTTGACTGTCTTAATGAGTGAGTCATTGAATCATTCAGGAATGAAGCATTTGACTGTCTTAATGACTGAGTCGTTGAATCATTCAGGAACAAAGCATTTGACTGTCTTAATGAGTGAGTCATTGAATCATTCAGGAACAAAGCATTTGACCTTCTTAATGAGTGAGTCATTGAATCATTCAGGAATGAAGCATTTGACCGTCTTAATGAGTGAGTCATTGAATCATTGAGGAGTGAAGCATTTGACCGTCTTAATGAGTGAGTCATTGAATCATTCAGGAATGAAGCATTTGACTGTCTTAATGAGTTAGTCGTTGAATCATTCAGGAACGAAGCATTTGACTGTCTCAATGAGTGAGTCATTGAATCATTCAGGAACGAAGCATTTGACTGTCTTGATGAGTGAGTCATTGAATCATTCAGGAGCGAAGCATTTGACCGTCTTAATGAGTGAGTCATTGAATCATTCAGGAACGAAGCATTTGACTGTCTTGATGAGTGAGTCATTGAATCATTCAGGAACAAAGCATTTGACCGTCTTAATAAGTGAGTCATTGAATCATTCAGGAACGAAGCATTTGACCTTCTTAATGAGTGAGTCATTGAATCATTCAGGAATGAAGCATTTGACCGTCTTAATGAGTGAGTCATTGAATCATTGAGGAGTGAAGCATTTGACCGTCTTAATGAGTGAGTCATTGAATCATTCAGGAATGAAGCATTTGACTGTCTTAATGAGTTAGTCGTTGAATCATTCAGGAACGAAGCTTTTGACTGTCTCAATGAGTGAGTCATTAAATCATTCAGGAACGAAGCATTTGACTGTCTTGATGAGTGAGTCATTGAATCATTCAGGAACAAAGCATTTGACCGTCTTAATGAGTGAGTCATTGAATCATTCAGGAACAAAGCATTTGACCGTCTTAATAAGTGAGTCATTGAATCATTCAGGAACGAAGCATTTGACCTTCTTAATGAGTGAGTCATTGAATCATTCAGGAGCGAAGCATTTGACCGTCTTAATGAGTGAGTCATTGAATCATTCAGGAACAAAGCATTTGACTGTCTTAATGAGTGAGTCATTGAATCATTCAGGAACGAAGCATTTTGAGTGAGTCATTGAATCATTCAGGAACGAAGCATTTGACCGTCTTAATGAGTGAGTCATTGAATCATTCAGGAATGAAGCATTTGACTGTCTTAATGAGTGAGTCATTGAATCATTCAGGAATGAAGCATTTGACCGTCTTAATGAGTGAGTCATTGAATCATTGAGGAGTGAAGCATTTGACCGTCTTAATGAGTGAGTCATTGAATCATTCATTCAACCAATTTGTTTATTCAGTAGTGAAGCACGGCCTTGTGTTGCTCAGTGACCTGTGGCTTTGTTTGGAACTATTTTTGTTGGCGAAATTGAGCAAAAATAGGCAAAACTGTGTAAAAAATCACTTAATATTAACTTTGTGTTTATTGAACTCTAGTATAAAAAATCAATATCACATTTGTAATCATGCTGATATTTGGAGAAAAAAGTCACTCTTCGTATGATATTGATTATAGGCCTATATTAAATTATAAATATAGAAGAAATACAGAGAATTTTTTTTTTTCCATTATCTTGACTACTGTATTGAGAGCATTATAAATGCATTTTAATAAACTAAACCACGTTGTGAAAGTGTGCACTAGCACAAGCACACTAGCACTAACTAGACTACATCATGTAGCATTTGCGTGCTGTACAGTGAGGGACAAACTCGATAATGCCAGATCACACATCATTAAAACAACATTGATGATATATATCGCTCACCCCTATTTACCTGTGACCAAATTTGTGTAGACAATCCACTGATTCAGGAGCTAAGGAGATGATTGAGACGCACCCTTAATTAGCCAGCACCACAGAATGAACTCAAAGCAGGGTTTCAGGCAGCGTATTGACAAAATGCATCATGTCACATGTGAGCTTCTATTTGTTGCAACACGCAGCAAAGGTAATGAATGCTTCCAGACATTTTGAGAGAAGCAGAGAAGAGTTGGATAGCAGATGAACGACAGCGGAGGTCAAGGGTTTATCCCCACAGCGGAGGCTGTCTGTGCTCAAAGGAAACGGTGGGTTTTGCACATTAAATCCAGAGAATTGCAGGAGTTGGGCTGCAGGCAAGTGTTAAAACAAGGGACATACTGTGAGCGTGTCGTCCACGCAGGGACTCGGGTTACTGACGGGTGGGGGTGCCTGAAATCATAGACCTTCTCCTCAGCTTCAAGCCTAGAGCGGTGAAAGGATTTAACGAGACTAGTTTTGCCTTAAGATTTCCCAAACCCCTTTGTCGTACCTGACATTCTTGAAAACAGACATTTTGGATTGCCAGTGGCAAATTACAGTAATTTGTAGTACTGCCCTGGATTATTCAATTTTGAGATTATGACTGACAACTAAGAGATGATAGGAAATACCTTGCCTTGTATTCCTCAATAAACTCCATGTGCTCTGGCCTCATTACGAGAAAAAATAACTACCGTCATTACCAGGAAAACACACTTTCACCTCCATATTACCCCGCCAACTCTTACACAAGATGACTTTTGACTCTTCAGAATGAAGACTGGCCACCAATGCATTATTCCACTTTCACCAACGTGTTTTCCAGGAAATCATGGCTTTTTCTGCACACAAGCGCCACTGAGCCGATGCTCCTAATGTTTAAAAACACCTGACCCTAACCCAGAATCACATATTTCAGTCTGATACAGATTGTTTCAATCCTAACACACATCGGACTACATCGATGATATCTAATATTGCCTTGACTTTAGACTGCATGAGGATCAGTAATGTTGTGGCCCACACACTCACCAAAGCCTGGACATACAGAGTCATTGCATTCCTTATCAAGGAACTCCAGAGTCCTTCATACAAGCGGTCCTGAAATACTCCATCCCATCTTCTACCGCATCTCTTACAACTGACAATATTTCCATCATATTTACTTATGCATTTAAGCTACTTTCTTTCAAATTAACTTAAAAAAACCTTAATCTATAAAAAAATAGCTTACCAAAAATGGATATTTCAAAAACACGTCCCTGAAATTGAAATTGCCACTGAAATTCTGCAGCGGTGTGCCTCAAGGTTCAATGCTAGGCCCTTTTCTGTTCTTGATATGCTCAGACACACCACTTCTTCTACTACTGCTACATACCTCTTACCTGTCATTTCAACCTGATGACCCCATCATCATTTACTCAACTTTACCACACTTGCAAAAGATCAGGATTTTATGAAGCACCATGCAGATCATGCTTTTAAACACGAGAGAGGAAACAGGCCTGATTTTACGTTGTGATTTTATGTTCTGTTTTGTGTGCCAGGGGTCATCCGTGACGCGCTTCTGGCTCATACTTTCATTTTTTATTTGTTTATTCTTGAACATTCGCCTCCATCTTCCCATGAAAACTGAACCCTGTTAGAAATGTGCTAGCACTCCCTACTGCAGCTTTAAGGCACTGATATACACTTGTAATCAAAATTATTCGAAGAACAGATCAAACAAAAGTAATTGAAATAGCTTAACACAACAAATGTTTCAACTGGTTTCCCCCAAATCAACTGAAAATCCCAATTTGAATGACTTCTGAAGTCTCAAAATCAATCAACCCCGTGAATAGAATTCCTCACAACAGCGCACATCTGCAAGACTGGTGTCGTCCCACTAATCAAGGGCTTCATTAGTTGCACTAGGTGTGCTTGAGCTAGAACACATGAAATATCTGAACTGGCGAGGCTTGTTGAGTGTCTCATTTGACTGCATGCTAGAAATAAGACCAAGTTAAAAAAAAAATGGTCCAAAAAGTAAAGCTAAGAGAAGATATTCACAAACAAGGAACAGGATACAGAAAGATAGCGAAGGCAATAAATGTTCCTAGAGACACGGTTGGATGCATAGTTAGCAAAGCTAAAGGAACAGTGGTTCAGAAAAGGGAAGCGATCAACGGCTGCAACCAGATTTCTGAGAAGGCCGGATCAGAGAAACGGCAGAAGAGCTGAAAAGCACAAGAAAACTGCTCAAAATCGTGTAAATTTTGGGATTCTGTTCTGTGGAGCGATAAATGAACTTCTCGGCCCTCAGGATCAAGCGTTCCTCAGACTCCACCAAAGCTTGGTGGCAGAAGAAGTCCTGGAAGATTCTACAGGGACCATCACAGTCATCCGGACTCGAACCCCATAGAAAATCTCTGGTGGGATTTGAAGAAGGTGGTTGAGGCACCCAAACCCAAGAATATTACTGAACTGAAGGTCATTGCTCATGAGGAAAGGGCTAAGATTCCTCAGACCATGTTTGATTTGTTCATTGCAAACAGCTGAAAGTCTTTACATTTTGCCAAAAAACCTGATTTGCAATGGGTTGAATAATTTCGATTACATCTGTACCTTAAGCGAAATTGAAGAACGAACTGATGTGACATAATTTCTAACACAATTAAGCCAAAATGAAGTTGGAACTTTGTGGAAAAGTTTGCTATGACTGGTAAACACCCCTGTACTACCATTGGTCAGTGTGGTGATGACGTAATAGGTGGGTGTGCACGGAGGCTCCGCCTTCTTTAAGGTGGAAATCTGTTTTGTGGATAATGCACAATGGATGTCCTGATGTGGATAAATCACATCCACACCACTATGATCAGATGCTTTTTGAACTGATGTTTTCTCACCGCTGGAATTTTTGTGTGTGTTTATTTTCTGTTAACGAGAGGAAAGCATGCAGAACATATTTGCATATGCGTTTAACGGTTTGGGCTGTGTTGGATGTTCATTTTACCCCTAAGCAAAGAGCGAAAAAGAACTTCGCCTTGAGTATATCGGGGCCTTAATGGAGACCCACTCCTACAACGATCTCACCCAAATATTTTTTTAACATGAATACATAGTTAGAGGCAAATAATATAAAGTGGAACCATTTCAAGCAGAAAACACTTGCACTGGCAAACAAGGCAATGAATGGACGAGCACTACATCTGGAGCCCTACATCATTTTCCCATCATAAAGACAAAACTATATCCATTATATTCATTTTCTCCAATTTTATTGATATACTGTAGCATCACTAGCTAACTGCCATGCAGTGGCCGACAGTGTCTCTGACTTATATGCTAACAATAGTGCAGTCTGCTGGAGTCTGCGAACTGTTAAAGGTCTCTGACAGGACTGCAATTTGTGGCAGTGGCCGTCCTCTCTGGAACGCTGTGACTTACAAAAGCCTCTTTTACTGCTGTCGCCGTGACCTCAGAGGATGTGCCACCACCTCAGTTCGAGAAATATCTGCACTCGTGGGTTTTATTTGCCCTCTCTAGGATGTGCTTGCATTGAAGAAAGCAGACACAGCTTCATTGAGTGGTGCTTCGAGTCTCTGAGATCGATGTGTCCTGTCTTCTGTCTTAGCTTTTAAACGATTTCCCTTACTTGTGTAAGAACACAACCGAGTGCTGACCCTGGCCTGTCGCAGACGTTTGACCACTACTTTGCTGATGTTTGGTATCACACTGTGCACTTCTCTGGCTTGAAAAGGCTTAGATACTGTATGTTCAAATGTGGATCTCGGAGTCCCACTAATTGAAGCCATGCCGAAGAGCTGTAACCAAACCTTTCTGTTTCCTTTGAAAAATCTGTCTGAGTTTGCTTTAGGGTGAAACGCTGCATACTGTCATTTATGAGCACAATGTTGCTTTCAGGTTGCATTAATGGCCTCTTTATCTTTAGGCCGGTTACAACTCTTTATTATTGCCTCTTTTATCAACAGTGAACATTGCCTGACTTTGGCTCACTGTGAGAAATGAGCATCAGTTGTCCAATATTATTATTTCATTTTTTAAATACAGGTTTGAAAACCGACACATCCCATGTTTTTGTTGCCATATTGTTATCTATTGATGATGATGATGCTCATACTCATAACTGTCCAGTGCCTGAAATTGCACTCCAAAAATATATATTTTGGCTTTAATTAAAATTTTATGTGAACAGAATCCATAAATGAACTTTTTTATGTCAACAGGTTCCACAACTGGGTTACGGTAAACAAACGTAATTTGTTCTTCAAGAAATAAATCATTTTAAGCGACCCAATTAAGCTCTGAGCAGAGTGTTAAATGCACACTGAAGCAGTGTTAAAGTTGCCCAACTAAAAAACTGATCACCATAATGGTGACTTGCCAATTCCATCAGTCGTCTTCAAAAATGATCAATCATCCCTCAATTATTCACTTCATTATCTCATTAACTTCAGTGTTCATCGCTTAAAACTACAATTCCATTATGTTGAAGTTACATACATGAACAAATTATGTTTGTTTAACAGAACCCAGTTATGTTTGAACCTGTTGACTTAAAAAAGTTAATCAAAGCCAACATATCATTTTTTTGTGTGTGTGTGTGTTCATCGTTCTCATCTGGCAGTGAAATTGTTAGCATTGTCTTCACACACAGCTTGGAATGTGGGCCGCTTTTGGCTTATTTTCTTGCTCAAAGCCTGTTCTGCCGTGGGATACGGTCGCCTTGTGTGAGAGGACTGTTTGCAGAACCTTAGAAAAACAGGGTGCGGGGAATAATAACAAGGCTATATCCTCCTGTTTCAGAGCGTGGGCCTTTATTTCTATCACACAATCAAAACAGTGAACGTTTCTTTGATGTGCTAAATTATGGCCGCTCTGGACAATTAAAACAAAATTAAAAACCTGTCCCTCGAATAAGCGCACTGTGTTGAAAACATTCTCCCTTTTGAAAGTGGAAGAGAGATGTGTGTGTGTGTGTGAGAGAGAGAGAGAGGCATGTAGGAAGCTTTAACAGGTTACTCTATCAACATGATGGGACACGACCAGCCTCACAAAAGCTGAATCCCATTGAAACCCTGCACCTGAGTGTCCATGTACTCCAGCGGGACGAGGCTTACGGGGAAACACACGGCCGTCGTGCGTATCAGTTAAAGGATCTAAAATAGAAACTTTGACCTTGTCACCATAGCTTTATCACAAGACTCAACATTGGACACTTCTAGATCGTATCGCTCCTTTGATTAGGGTTCAGTTCGAACAGAAATTAATCATGCACTGTCAACCCTGTTTAGTTAGACTTACTTTAAAAAAGCATGCGAAGCTACTGCCTGAGTAAAGTGAAATATAGGAATAGTGTGTTACTGACAAATGCATTTCACACACACACACACACACGCTTTAGTGACTAAAAATAACTGAGCGTAATTTAATTTAATTTAATAATGTACAAAATAATTGTTATCATTGTTGTGTTTTGCATGCTGAATGTGTGTGACTCAAGCATGGTCGTTTGCAAGATATTGTTACGAATATAGAAGCTTTGGTGTTTATGACGTAAGTTTTAGCAAAAGAAATTT
>NW_024121388.1:2080372-2191981 GCF_016745375.1 Pimephales promelas | reverse complement strand
TCCCTTTGGTCTTGTCAGTGGAATTTGGCAACTTTTAAAAGTAAAAATTTCCATTCAGAATCGTATTGGCATCCATTTCGTCGTCTCACGCTCACCATCCTCTTCAAAACTTAACGTTAACCGCTACATTTGGCTGTCTCGCAAGCCCAAAGTGTGTGCATCGTGCCTGTTGTTTTTGTTTCCGGTCTAACTAGATCCGCTTGCTCTTTGGTCAACTGAAGCAACAAAACGTCCTCCGCGCGAGCGCAAGCACAAAGCCATTGAAATGAACGAGTTTCATAGCGCAGCGCCGCGTCTGTTGCAAAAGCATGTGAAAAAAACTACAAAGCTAGGACAAAAAGCGCAATAAAATCGCACAATAAAAAAATTGACGGCGTTAAAGGGTTTGCGTTAACGCAAAGATCTACAATACGGTCATGGCGTGCGGTGTTGTAACCTTTTGTACATATTACAGCCATTTACAATATGAGCAACTGATTCAAGCTGATCAGAGTTAGAGTGCATTATGCAGAGTGGATGGTAATCTTTATAACGCTAGGCTGTGTCTGGTTGGTCACACCTGAGAATATCCGCCCTATTGCAGCATTTCTGTACATAGAACGAGAGCTAGAATGATTCTTAATCCGGATGTTTATCGCTCAGGAGAGACTTTTTTAGGATGCATGACACGTATTTCAGGAGTGGCAATCCAAACTCTTTCCCCGCTGGTACGTGGTTTTGGAGAATACTCCAAAAACGATGGATGGACTTTACTCCATTTCGCCGGGTCACCGGAGCAGGCAGAGTAAGCTCATTCTTGGAGTAGCTTGATGTCCAAGATTTCCATTACACGAGAGTAGATGTTAAAGACTTCATGCTGATTTGTACTAGGCTTTCACCAAGATTAGCAAACTGAGACCGCTTGCCTTTCTCACAGCCTGCCCTGCTCTACCTCTTTCCACTTGCACAGACCTCCATTTGGTGGTAGGTCTGATGGAATTGACATAGGCTCATGCCTTTTGCATCTGTGTGCATATCCTCCGAATATCTCTCTAGCTCAACTCTAGATGCTTTTAAAATGCCATTCTTCTCACTGGGGAATAACTTCTTTGGGAATTTGAATAGAAATTAGCCCTCGCACGCTCATTCTTTTTGTAGCGTTTCCGAAGGCGCTCAGCTCTGCGTAATGTTGCCAGCTTATCTTTTATGGCCCTTTGTACAGTGTTGGGTAAGTTACTCTAAAAAAGTAATTAATTACTAGTTACTAATTACCTCTTCAACAGTGTAATTAGATTACTGTACTAATTACTCTCTCTAAAAAGTATTTAATTACTTTTAATTACTAATTACTTTCAAAATCCCATATCAATCTCAACCAGCTGAATAATACAAGAATAGACATGAATCTGTTTTAATTCTTTCAAATAAATACTATAAAATTGCAATTATTCGTAAACTTAAAAAGTAGAGAAGGTTACATTATAAAAACATACTTTTTAGCATCAGACAATACATTTTGATGTTAAACCCACTATTGTTTTATGTCTGATCTCATGACATTTCACACTTTTTTTCATACATATTTTACAATAATTAATATGAATTTGTACGAGTGCGGTCGTACGATTTAGATACCTCATAAAATGCATACGAATCGCTGTGAGATCGGAATGATCTATACACAGTATTTACCTCAATTACATCAGAAGTAACTGTAATTAAATTACAGATAAATGAAGAGTAATCCCTTACTTTACATTTTCAAGGGAAAAGCAATTACAGTAACTAATTACTTGGTAATTAGTTACACCCAACACTGCCTTTGTAAGAGATTGATCCCCTCCTTCTGACTTTGTTCTGCTCTTTTCCATTGCTTCCTCGGCTGTCTCTTTTCTCTAACTAACCCTTCAGTTTTCTGCTTCCGTCTAGACATTCCAGGAGTAGTTTGAACTTTTTCCTTCCTATTTTCCACACCAAACCTCTCATTTCCATATGCGTAAATAATGTCCCCAAATTCATCCAGGTTCGCTTCAACTGCACCAGTTAATTTTTTCAATGCAAAGCATAGATCTGTGTTTACCGTGTCCCATGCACCTTTCTCACAAGCTCTTGGCCATCTAACTCCCGGCCTATGCCTGCTGTGATTTGCTTCCTGTCGCTGGATTTCATTCGACTGACTTGAGTGACTTCGTAAGAAATACTGATCAATTCGAGGCCCTTCCCCCTCAAGCATTTCATTTTCCCTTGATGAACCTTCAAACACAAACACAAACTTGGAGTTCAATGACTTTACTAATTGCAGATCTTGAACTAGTCTTACTCTCCATACTCATATCCGTTTCCATTCCTAAGCCGTGCAGCCAAAATGTCAAAATGTTTTGTCAAAAATAAACTAATCAACTGTTATCCAAATGCAAGCTATATCCTTAACTTTGAAATATGTATGATAAAATGTATTGGCCTACTTTAAAAAATAATACTTTGTATGGAAAAATAATTTTCTTTTCAAGATGTTTCCAACTCTAACTTTGAACCAATTCTACACAATGGCCCATATAACCCATTTGACCAGGATTTGTTTCCAGGTAAGAATAAAAATCTGCTTTTGACTTTCATTTATATATGTGTGTGTGTGTGTGTGTGTGTGTGTGTGTGTGTGTGTGTGTGTGTGTGTGTGTGTGTGTGTGTGTGTGTGTGTGTGTGTGTGTGTGTGTGTGTGTGTGTGTGTGTGTGGATATATTGTCCTTGCATACTTTCTTGTGTGAAACACCTGAATGACACACACACACACACAAAAGTTTAACTGCAACATACAGCATTTTGAATCTCCTTCAACAAACTGAGTCATTTCATCTCAGCAGAATATATGTAAAATGGTTCATGTTAGCCAAATTCCCCAAACATATCAAATGTTGATCGCATTTAGAATAAAATTGCAATGAAAGGAAAAGGTGTCAGCGTGTCCACAAAGACATGCACACACAAACTTAACCCGACGGGAGAATATACGCTCAGGGTAAACGAGGGAAGGAACTGATGACGGTGAACTAATCAGGGAATAACACGATCATGTGCAGACAAGAGCATTACTGTGACACCGATAATCTGACATCATGTTGTGTCCAGATCTGTCCAAGTTTCTCCGCATGTTGAACACTTGTTGAGGCTTGTGAAGCATTACTGAATGAGAACAGAGATAGGCCTATTGCATGACAGAACCGGAGCAGGGGTCGCCTAATCATTAACATCATATAATATTGTTAATGAATCAATTGCAACTGGTTGCCGATTTCCTTTATTTCCCTAATGAAAATCACTTTAATTTCCATTATAATTTCGCATGGGAGGTGAGCAACCACAGCCAGACAGGGAACTTCAGTTATCCTGCTTAAAATTCAGGCAATTAAAAGTTTTTTAAAGTCTTTATAAATGGATGTTTGTTTACCATATATAATTGGTTTGTGAATAACTGGGTCCATCAGTTTTAAACAAACCGGCATAATGCAAAGACATAATAACACTGATAGATGTGGACAAATGTGAAATGAGTTGAGAGATGATGAAAGATGTTTTTTCCTTCCACTGAACGCCACATCCACACCGACTTCAGATGGCCACCAGAGGGCATCATTGACCCACTACTGACCCAGGCATTTCTTAAAAATATCAACACGTGTTCACTTATTTTACACTGTACAGAATTAACAAGATGTAGAAAACTCTATTGTTTAATAAAGTCATTCAACTTTATTTAGTGTATACATGAGCCAGAAGAGTGTGTGCTGTCTGTGTGTGCTTGTGTTTGAGGGCTATGAATGACAGACTGACTAAACCATTGTAAAGATTAAGCATATAAATATATGTTGTATATATAAGCATAAGCAATACATTCCACTGAATTTAATTGTCTGCGTTCTGCCTTAACAAATTAATAAACCTCTGTCCAAATATCACTTCTGTCACAATATGGAACCTTGAGAGACTCAGACCTTTCTGACAATATGTGTTTTGTCAAGATTAGAAAAGGTTTTCAATCAAAATCAATAAATTTAAATAGGATCATAAATTATGTAATAATATGACGATGCCCAAAAGGGGAGGAGCTCCTTAAAATAATTTATACTACCGTTTATATGGTAACACAACATCCAATTTCAAAGCAGGTTTCACAGGCTGAATCTTGAGTTCGTAAGCTTTTGAATGATGTGTAATGTGTCAACATTAGATCAGGTGAAGAATGGGATATAATTGTTTTAAATATACAGTGGCAGGTTAACAGATTAATGACTTGGTCCTTTTTTATACCCTAATTAGCAACGTGACTCAGGAGAAACACCAAAATCCAAAATACATCCAATTTAAAAAAATCTATATTTTGGATATGTTTTATTTAAGTCCAGACTCCAGATGATATAAAAAATGACATAAAATTAGTTTTTGCTTAGCATTTTCCACCCATTTTCCAGGATTAAATATCTTGAACTAAGGCTTAATCCTGGCTTAATCTAAACCCCGTCTGTGGAACCAGACCTTAGTTTTGTAAAGAACTGAGACCACAATATCAATATCACATTATGTAGATCTACAGGAGTCACGAAGACCCTTGTATGTAGAATCTTCCTCCGTTAGAGTCGTTAAAGTGAGTGATTGGACATCAGCGACAAGAAGTTTTAACAAAGCTTTGATTATAATACACATGTTTTTATCATAAAACCCTAGACAGGAATATGCATTTAACCAAATCATTATTTTGTACATGATTTTAATATAATATTGACTACATTTTTAACTTTCATAATGGAAATAATTTTTAAAACTTTTTTTTTTGTGCTAAATATCCCATCAACACACCAGCTTTATACACGCCGTCCTTTGGGACTCTCATCATTTTTGCTCATATTTGAGCACTACTTACATAAGTTACCAAGTTAAACAAACCACAGAGGCCTACAGATGAGACCTCCTCATGAAGAGAGCTGTACGCCTGCAACAATATTTATATTATTATATTTATACAATAATATTTATACTCGCCTCTTGAGCAAACCTCTGCTGCTTTATTAGTGATGAGCGCAACACCAGAACAGAAACATGACGAGACGTCAAATAATGCACGGAAAACAAACCCTGCCATGGTGTGTGATACATGAATGCTGGGAATATTTGACCAGTTTATCCAAACGTAGCAAAGACATTGTACAAAAATAATATATATTAATACTGTAAATATTTATGTTTTTTTTAATGATGAGAGAAATGGAGATATAGTTTTGTTGTTCATAAATTCCAGTAGTGTTGCACAGTGAGGATGTTGTCATGTGTCCTGACCAGTAGGGGTGCTAAACTAACAAAAAAACATATCTCCATATTTTCTGGGATTTTATCGATTACGAAGATTGGATATTTTGCGGAGTGCTTTTATTGTGTTGGTGACTGCCGTGGACGGCTCACTCCTTTTTCATATTCTTCATGTGGTCAGTTTACAGAAGTGACAGAAACCATCTTTTAATCAACAAGATTAAATAGATTTTTAACTTTTATTGATTTTTTTTAACTTTATAAAAGCCATTTTTTACCTAATTAAATGCATGCATCGTTATTTTTATTTTTTGTCAAATTCTTAGACTAAATCAAATTCTAATGGAATAATACGACACAATAGGGCTGTTACCAACCAAATATCACGATTCCTGTGTTGTGTTGCCCTTGTGTTGTGTTATTTCCTGTTGTGTGTCATTTCTTGTTTATGATTGTTCCATGTGTGTATTGTTCCCTATCTCCCCTTGAGTACCCCAGTGTTTCTCATGTTCTTGGTCTGCTATGGATGTTATGTGTGCGCTTGTTGTCAGTTTTGTTTGCCTTCCTCACCAGTGTCTGCATTTATCAGTTTGGTCTGGATTTACTTTTATTATGTTTGTTTGAGTAAATGTTTGCTGTATCTGGATCCTACTCAACAGCCACCGTTACTGAACATTAACTGAGTTTCAACCGATTCATTCAAACGGCTGAATCATTCAGGAAAGAAGCATTTTACCGACTTACTGAGTGAGTCATTGAATTATTCAGGAACGAAGCATTTGACCGTCTTAATAAGTGAGTCATTGAATCATTCAGGAACGAAGCATTTGACCGTCTTAATGAGTGAGTCGTTGAATCATTCAGGAACGAAGCATTTGACCGTCTTAATGAGTGAGTCGTTGAATCATTCAGGAACGAAGCATTTGACCGTCTTAATGAGTGAGTCATTGAATCATTGAATCATTCAGGATAAAAGCATTTGACTGTCTTAATGAGTGAGTCATTGAATCATTCAGGAACGAAGCATTTGACCATCTTAATGAGTGAGTCATTGAATCATTCAGGAACGAAGCATTTGACTGCCTTAATGAGTGAGTCATTGAATCATTGAATCATTCAGGATAAAAGCATTTGACTGTCTTAATGAGTGAGTCATTGAATCATTCAGGAACGAAGCATTTGACCGTCTTAATGAGTGAGTCATTGAATTATTCAGGAACGAAGCATTTGACCGTCTTAATGAGTGAGTCATTGAATCATTCAGGAACGAAGCATTTGACCGTCTTAATGAGTGAGTCATTGAATCATTGAATCATTCAGGATAAAAGCATTTGACTGTCTTAATGAGTGAGTCATTGAATCATTCAGGAATGAAGCATTTGACTGTCTTAATGACTGAGTCGTTGAATCATTCAGGAACAAAGCATTTGACTGTCTTAATGAGTGAGTCATTGAATCATTCAGGAACAAAGCATTTGACCTTCTTAATGAGTGAGTCATTGAATCATTGAGGAGTGAAGCATTTGACCGTCTTAATGAGTGAGTCATTGAATCATTCAGGAATGAAGCATTTGACTGTCTTAATGAGTTAGTCGTTGAATCATTCAGGAACGAAGCATTTGACTGTCTCAATGAGTGAGTCATTGAATCATTCAGGAACGAAGCATTTGACTGTCTTGATGAGTGAGTCATTGAATCATTCAGGAGCGAAGCATTTGACCGTCTTAATGAGTGAGTCATTGAATCATTCAGGAACGAAGCATTTGACTGTCTTGATGAGTGAGTCATTGAATCATTCAGGAACAAAGCATTTGACCGTCTTAATAAGTGAGTCATTGAATCATTCAGGAACGAAGCATTTGACCTTCTTAATGAGTGAGTCATTGAATCATTCAGGAATGAAGCATTTGACCGTCTTAATGAGTGAGTCATTGAATCATTGAGGAGTGAAGCATTTGACCGTCTTAATGAGTGAGTCATTGAATCATTCAGGAATGAAGCATTTGACTGTCTTAATGAGTTAGTCGTTGAATCATTCAGGAACGAAGCATTTGACTGTCTCAATGAGTGAGTCATTAAATCATTCAGGATAAAAGCATTTGACTGTCTTAATGAGTGAGTCATTGAATCATTCAGGAACGAAGCATTTGACCGTCTTAATGAGTGAGTCGTTGAATCATTCAGGAACGAAGCATTTGACTGCCTTAATGAGTGAGTCATTGAATCATTGAATCATTCAGGATAAAAGCATTTGACTGTCTTAATGAGTGAGTCATTGAATCATTCAGGAACGAAGCATTTGACCGTCTTAATGAGTGAGTCATTGAATTATTCAGGAACGAAGCATTTGACCGTCTTAATGAGTGAGTCATTGAATCATTCAGGAACGAAGCATTTGACCGTCTTAATGAGTGAGTCATTGAATCATTGAATCATTCAGGATAAAAGCATTTGACTGTCTTAATGAGTGAGTCATTGAATCATTCAGGAATGAACCATTTGACTGTCTTAATGACTGAGTCGTTGAATCATTCAGGAACAAAGCATTTGACTGTCTTAATGAGTGAGTCATTGAATCATTCAGGAACAAAGCATTTGACCTTCTTAATGAGTGAGTCATTGAATCATTCAGGAATGAAGCATTTGACCGTCTTAATGAGTGAGTCATTGAATCATTGAGGAGTGAAGCATTTGACCGTCTTAATGAGTGAGTCATTGAATCATTCAGGAATGAAGCATTTGACTGTCTTAATGAGTTAGTCGTTGAATCATTCAGGAACGAAGCATTTGACTGTCTCAATGAGTGAGTCATTGAATCATTCAGGAACGAAGCATTTGACTGTCTTGATGAGTGAGTCATTGAATCATTCAGGAGCGAAGCATTTGACCGTCTTAATGAGTGAGTCATTGAATCATTCAGGAACGAAGCATTTGACTGTCTTGATGAGTGAGTCATTGAATCATTCAGGAACAAAGCATTTGACCGTCTTAATAAGTGAGTCATTGAATCATTCAGGAACGAAGCATTTGACCTTCTTAATGAGTGAGTCATTGAATCATTCAGGAATGAAGCATTTGACCGTCTTAATGAGTGAGTCATTGAATCATTCAGGAATGAAGCTTTTGACTGTCTTAATGAGTTAGTCGTTGAATCATTCAGGAACGAAGCATTTGACTGTCTCAATGAGTGAGTCATTAAATCATTCAGGAACGAAGCATTTGACTGTCTTGATGAGTGAGTCATTGAATCATTCAGGAACAAAGCATTTGACCGTCTTAATGAGTGAGTCATTGAATCATTCAGGAACAAAGCATTTGACCGTCTTAATAAGTGAGTCATTGAATCATTCAGGAACGAAGCATTTGACCTTCTTAATGAGTGAGTCATTGAATCATTCAGGAGCGAAGCATTTGACCGTCTTAATGAGTGAGTCATTGAATCATTCAGGAACAAAGCATTTGACTGTCTTAATGAGTGAGTCATTGAATCATTCAGGAACGAAGCATTTTGAGTGAGTCATTGAATCATTCAGGAACGAAGCATTTGACCGTCTTAATGAGTGAGTCATTGAATCATTCAGGAATGAAGCATTTGACTGTCTTAATGAGTGAGTCATTGAATCATTCAGGAATGAAGCATTTGACCGTCTTAATGAGTGAGTCATTGAATCATTGAGGAGTGAAGCATTTGACCGTCTTAATGAGTGAGTCATTGAATCATTCATTCAACCAATTTGTTTATTCAGTAGTGAAGCACGGCCTTGTGTTGCTCAGTGACCTGTGGCTTTGTTTGGAACTATTTTTGTTGGCGAAATTGAGCAAAAATAGGCAAAACTGTGTAAAAAATCACTTAATATTAACTTTGTGTTTATTGAACTCTAGTATAAAAAATCAATATCACATTTGTAATCATGCTGATATTTGGAGAAAAAAGTCACTCTTCGTATGATATTGATTATAGGCCTATATTAAATTATAAATATAGAAGAAATACAGAGAATTTTTTTTTTCCATTATCTTGACTACTGTATTGAGAGCATTATAAATGCATTTTAATAAACTAAACCACGTAGTGAAAGTGTGCACTAGCACAAGCACACTAGCACTAACTAGACTACATCATGTAGCATTTGCGTGCTGTACAGTGAGGGACAAACTCGATAATGCCAGATCACACATCATTAAAACAACATTGATGATATATATCGCTCACCCCTATTTACCTGTGACCAAATTTGTGTAGACAATCCAGTGATTCAGGAGCTAAGGAGATGATTGAGACGCACCCTTAATTAGCCAGCACCACAGAATGAACTCAAAGCATGCTTTCAGGCATCGTATTGACAAAATGCATCATGTCACATGTGAGCTTCTATTTGTTGCAACACGCAGCAAAGGTAATGAATGCTCCCAGACATTTTGAGAGAAGCAGAGAAGAGTTGGATAGCAGATGAACGACAGCGCAGGTCAAGGGTTTATCCCCACAGCGGAGGCTGTCTGTGCTCAAAGGAAACGGTGGGTTTTGCACATTAAATCCAGAGAATTGCAGGAGTTGGGCTGCAGGCAAGTGTTAAAACAAGGGACATACTGTGAGCGTGTCGTCCACGCAGGGACTCGGGTTACTGACGGGTGGGGGTGCCTGAAATCATAGACCTTCTCCTCAGCTTCAAGCCTAGAGCGGTGAAAGGATTTAACGAGACTAGTTTTGCCTTAAGATTTCCCAAACCCCTTTGTCGTACCTGACATTCTTGAAAACAGACATTTTGGATTGCCAGTGGCAAATTACAGTAATTTGTAGTACTGCCCTGGATTATTGAATTTTGAGATTATGACTGACAACTAAGAGATGATAGGAAATACCTTGCCTTGTATTCCTCAATAAACTCCATGTGCTCTGGCCTCATTACGAGAAAAAATAACTACCGTCATTACCAGGAAAACACACTTTCACCTCCATATTACCCCGCCAACTCTTACACAAGATGACTTTTGACTCTTCAGAATGAAGACTGGCCACCAATGCATTATTCCACTTTCACCAACGTGCATTCCAGGAAATCATGGCTTTTTCTGCACACAAGCGCCACTGAGCCGATGCTCCTAATGTTTAAAAACACCTGACCCTAACCCAGAATCACATATTTCAGTCTGATACAGATTGTTTCAATCCTAACACACATCGGACTACATCGATGATATCTAATATTGCCTTGACTTTAGACTGCATGAGGATCAGTAATGTTGTGGCCCACACACTCACCAAAGCCTGGACATACAGAGTCATTGCATTCCTTATCAAGGAACTCCAGAGTCCTTCATACAAGCGGTCCTGAAATACTCCATCCCATCTTCTACCGCATCTCTTACAACTGACAATATTTCCATCATATTTACTTATGCATTTAAGCTACTTTCTTTCAAATTAACTTAAAAAAACCTTAATCTATAAAAAAAATAGCTTACCAAAAATGGATATTTCAAAAACACGTCCCTGAAATTGAAATTGCCACTGAAATTCTGCAGCGGTGTGCCTCAAGGTTCAATGCTAGGCCCTTTTCTGTTCTTGATATGCTCAGACACACCACTTCTTCTACTACTGCTACATACCTCTTACCTGTCATTTCAACCTGATGACCCCATCATCATTTACTCAACTTTACCACACTTGCAAAAGATCAGGATTTTATGAAGCACCATGCAGATCATGCTTTTAAACACGAGAGAGGAAACAGGCCTGATTTTACGTTGTGATTTTATGTTCTGTTTTGTGTGCCAGGGGTCATCCGTGACGCGCTTCTGGCTCATACTTTCATTTTTTATTTGTTTATTCTTGAACATTCGCCTCCATCTTCCCATGAAAACTGAACCCTGTTAGAAATGTGCTAGCACTCCCTACTGCAGCTTTAAGGCACTGATATACACTTGTAATCAAAGAACAGATCAAACAAAAGTAATTGAAATAGCTTAACATAACAAATGTTTCAACTGGTTTCCCCCAAATCAACTGAAAATCCCAATTTGAATGACTTCTGAAGTCTCAAAATCAATCAACCCCGTGAATAGAATTCCTCACAACAGCGCACATCTGCAAGACTGGTGTCGTCCCACTAATCAAGGGCTTCATTAGTTGCACTAGGTGTGCTTGAGCTAGAACACATGAAATATCTGAACTGGCGAGGTTTGTTGAGTGTCTCATTTGACTGCATGCTAGAAATAAGACCAAGTTAAAAAAAATGGTCCAAAAAGTAAAGCTAAGAGAAGATATTCACAAACAAGGAACAGGATACAGAAAGATAGCGAAGGCAATAAATGTTCCTAGAGACACGGTTGGATGCATAGTTAGCAAAGCTAAAGGAACAGTGGTTCAGAAAAGGGAAGCGATCAACGGCTGCAACCAGATTTCTGAGAAGGCCGGATCAGAGAAACGGCAGAAGAGCTGAAAAGCACAAGAAAACTGCTCAAAATCGTGTAAATTTTGGGATTCTGTTCTGTGGAGCGATAAATGAACTTCTCGGCCCTCAGGATCAAGCGTTCCTCAGACTCCACCAAAGCTTGGTGGCAGAAGAAGTCCTGGAAGATTCTACAGGGACCATCACAGTCATCCGGACTCGAACCCCATAGAAAATCTCTGGTGGGATTTGAAGAAGGTGGTTGAGGCACCCAAACCCAAGAATATTACTGAACTGAAGGTCATTGCTCATGAGGAAAGGGCTAAGATTCCTCAGACCATGTTTGATTTGTTCATTGCAAACAGCTGAAAGTCTTTACATTTTGCCAAAAAACCTGATTTGCAATGGGTTGAATAATTTCGATTACATCTGTACCTTAAGCGAAATTGAAGAACGAACTGATGTGACATAATTTCTAACACAATTAAGCCAAAATGAAGTTGGAACTTTGTGGAAAAGTTTGCTATGACTGGTAAACACCCCTGTACTACCATTGGTCAGTGTGGTGATGACGTAATAGGTGGGTGTGCACGGAGGCTCCGCCTTCTTTAAGGTGGAAATCTGTTTTGTGGATAATGCACAATGGATGTCCTGATGTTGATAAATCACATCCACACCACTATGATCAGATGCTTTTTGAACTGATGTTTTCTCACCGCTGGAATTTTTGTGTGTGTTTATTTTCTGTTAACGAGAGGAAAGCATGCAGAACATATTTGCATATGCGTTTAACTGTTTGGGCTGTGTTGGATGTTCATTTTACCCCTAAACGAAGAACGAAAAAGAACTTCGCCGTGAGTATATCGGGGCCTTAATGGAGACCCACCCCTACAACGATCTCACCCAAATATTTTTTTAGCATGAATACATAGTTAGAGGCAAAAAATATAAAGTGGAACCATTTCAAGCAGAAAACACTTGTACTGGCAAACAAGGCAATGAATGGACGAGCACTACATCTGGAGCCCTACATCATTTTCCCATCATAAAGACAAAACTATATCCATTATATTCATTTTCTCCAATTTTATTGATATACTGTAGCATCACTAGCTAACTGCCATGCAGTGGCCGACAGTGTCTCTGACTTATATGCTAACAATAGTGCAGTCTGCTGGAGTCTGCGAACTGTTAAAGGTCTCTGACAGGACTGCAATTTGTGGCAGTGGCCGTCCTCTCTGGAACGCTGTGACTTACAAAAGCCTCTTTTACTGCTGTCGCCGTGACCTCAGAGGATGTGCCACCACCTCAGTTCGAGAAATATCTGCACTCGTGGGTTTTATTTGCCCTCTCTAGGATGTGCTTGCATTGAAGAAAGCAGACACAGCTTCATTGAGTGGTGCTTCGAGTCTCTGAGATCGATGTGTCCTGTCTTGGGATTACCAGCAAGTCTGGCCACTAGACAACAAGACTCTGAGTTTGAAGGATTTCTTTCTGTATATGGCTTCACCAGTATCTTCGAATATTCTCTGTGCTTAGCTCTTAAACGATTTCCCTTACTTGTGTAAGAACACAACCGAGTGCTGACCCTGGCCTGTCGCAGACGTTTGACCACTGCTTTGCTGATGTTTGGTATCACACTGTGCACTTCTCTGGCTTGAAAAGGCTTAGATATGTTCAAATGTGGATCTCGGAGTCCCACTAATTGAAGCCATGCCGAAGAGCTGTAACCAAACCTTTCTGTTTCCTTTGAAAAATCTGTCTGAGTTTGCTTTAGGGTGAAACGCTGCATACTGTCATTTATGAGCACAATGTTGCTTTCAGGTTGCATTAATGGCCTCTTTATCTTTAGGCCGGTTACAACTCTTTATTATTGCCTCTTTTATCAACAGTGAACATTGCCTGACTTTGGCTCACTGTGAGAAATGAGCATCAGTTTTCCAATATTATTATTTCATTTTTTAAATACAGGTTTGAAAACCGACACATCCCATGTTTTTGTTGCCATATTGTTATCTATTGATGATGATGCTCATACTCATAACTGTCCAGTGCCTGAAATTGCACTCCAAAAATATATATTTTGGCTTTAATTAAAATTTTATGTGAACAGAATCCATAAATGAACTTTTTTATGTCAGCAGGTTCCACATGGTAAACAAACGTAATTTGTTCTTCAAGAAATAAATCATTTTAAGCGACCCAATTAAGCTCTGAGCAGAGTGTTAAATGCACACTGAAGCAGTGTTAAAGTTCCCCAACTAAAAAACTGATCACCATAATGGTGACTTGCCAATTCCATCAGTCGTCTTCAAAAATGATCAATCATCCCTCAATTATTCACTTCATTATCTCATTAACTTCAGTGTTCATCGCTTAAAACTACAATTCCATTATGTTGAAGTTACATACATGAACAAATTATGTTTGTTTAACAGAACCCAGTTATGTGGAACCTGTTGACATAAAAAAGTTAATCAAAGCCAACATATCATTTTTTGTGTGTGTGTGTGTGTTCATCGTTCTCATCTGGCAGTGAAATTGTTAGCATTGTCTTCACACACAGCTTGGAATGTGGGCTGCTTTTGGCTTATTTTCTTGCTCAAAGCCTGTTCTGCCGTGGGATACGGTCGCCTTGTGTGAGAGGACTGTTTGCAGAACCTTAGAAAAACAGGGTGCGGGGAATAATAACAAGGCTATATCCTCCTGTTTCAGAGCGTGGGCCTTTATTTCTATCACACAATCAAAACAGTGAACGTTTCTTTGATGTGCTAAATTATGGCCGCTCTGGACAATTAAAACAAAATTAAAAACCTGTCCCTCGAATAAGCACACTGTGTTGAAAACATTCTCCCTTTTGAAAGTGGAAGAGAGATGTGTGTGTGTGTGTGAGAGAGAGAGGCATGTAGGAAGCTTTAACAGGTTACTCTATCAACATGATGGGACACGACCAGCCTCACAAAAGCTGAATCCCATTGAAACCCTGCACCTGAGTGTCCATGTACTCCAGCGGGACGAGGCTTACGGGGAAACACACGGCCGTCGGCATCGGCTGCTGCTGGACTCGACAGCTCTTTTGACTTCTGCTGTCACAATGTGCGTATCAGTTAAAGGATCTAAAATAGAAACTTTGACCTTGTCACCATAGCTTTATCACAAGACTCAACATTGGACACTTCTAGATCGTATCGCTCCTTCGATTAGGGTTCAGTTCGAACAGAAATTAATCTTGCACTGTCAAACCTATTTACTGCCTGAGTAAAGTGAAATAGGAATAGTGTGTTACTGACAAATGCATTTCACACACGAGCTCTAGTGACTAAAAAATAACTGAGCGTAATTTAATTTAATTTAATAATATACAAAATAATTGTTATCATTGTTGTGTTTTGCATGCTGAATGTGTGTGACTCAAGCATGGTCATTTGCAAGATATTGTTATGAATATAGAGTCATTGGTGTTTATGACGTAAGTGTTAGCAATACATTTTTAAAAGATCATTATTTGACTTGAAATTTATATATATTTTGTATTATGTCACTTACTTTAAAACCAAATAAATGTGATTTCTTGTTGCATCGCTGCATTAATTGGAAGAGAATTACAATAATAGCCTGTAAGTTCAAAGTGCCCAACTAAAAGGGAACAATGCAAAGACATTTGAAATCTGTTCAAGTCAGCTTATGTGATGTTTTTCTGCTGTATTGGCAATTAAACATTTAAGATGACTGTGGGAAATTACTGCAAATAGAGAATAATAACTGCAGAAGTGAAGCAAATGAGTGAAACGTCTTGGCACTGCCTCAAAACACTTGCCACTCAAACCAATCAGTTCATCTTAATTTGGGTTTTCTGAATATACCAGGCATAGCATGAGAATAATACAGATTACTGTGATGTGTGTGTGCTTCCCAAGCTCTCAGAAACTCTCTGTTTCCAATGATAGAAGTTAGTTTTTGCTAAGCAGTGTGCAGAAAAATCTCTCTCTTTTTCCTCTATACTCTCTGAAAATAAAGAGTGATGCACAAAACTAATGGCCTGTGCTTCCGTGTTCATGTCCTATGGCTGAATCGGACACACACACACCAGTGCTGGTTTGTTAGGACAGAGAGCATGCTGGTGATTGCGAACACTGTGGAATGATCACAGCTCACTCTTTCAAATCAGTCGGATAGATTACATTGGTAAAATTGCTAGCAGAGCATCAAACTTTGCATTGCATAGGCCTTTCTGTTCTGTTTGTTTTATTCACAATACAGAAGTGTATATTTAGTGTTCTCTCCTAACTGTGTATTCAGAGATGAGGTTGTGTGAGTGTGTGGATTAGAGACACATGAGTGAGTCACTTCTGGACCCGCGGGTTGATTAGTTCCTGCTCTTCATGATACTGTAAGTCACTGCAGTAATCAGCTTCAGTCGGCTGGATTCAGCTGGAGCTGTTATTTACCAGAGACAAACTCTGACCCGCTTATTTACAAACCTCACTGTGAATCTTGCAGTCATATATTTAGCTTACACTAACCAGATGAATCTTTCAAATCTACTCCAAATATGAAAATGCAGTATTTGATGGTGAGCGCAAGAGAACCTCTTAAAGGCCCTGTGGTGAAAATGTAAGTTTTTGATGTAGTTTATGTGTGTATGTGGTGTTTTAAATCCTCTTTAACACACGCCATGTGTAAGTTGATAAGTGGACAGCATTGCTGAATATTTCCTCCTACCAAAGACAGTCTCAAAAACACAGTGAGAAATCGCTGGTGTTTCTGACCTCTTCTCTTGCATATCAGAGGGGTCTCAAGATAAGCCTCGCTATCCCGGGATATTTTTCTGATGATATGAAAAATCGGGAACGTTTAGCAACATAGCGGGTGACTGATATATATTATGATGAATTGCCGTAAAACTTCAAATAGTAGCCCGGGCTTTTATTTTCCTGAGTCGTCGAACTGCACCGGCTTGTATTTGCCTTGATAATTTAGTGTTGAGATGTTGTTCATTGAGTGCAGTCTTTAATCTCTAAAAATCACAGTAATTCAGGAGAAAAAATATCTCCAAATGCTCCACGAGAAACTGCAGTCTTGCAAACCTTTTACTATTGCGTCAATTGATTTTGATTAACCCTCTGATGGTCCTCGGTCACTTCTGACCGAATAATTTCCTGTTTTGAATTATTAAAAATCACAGCTTCATCGGAAGGTTATGATACTTGGTGACTTTTTTGGCGTTTGGAATGTGAATACAAAAAAAATTGAGGTCATGATCCAAGCATGCTAAGTGGTCGTAAAAAAAATAGTCACACTCGTGGTATTCGGTCAGAAATGACCGACCCATAGGAAATGAATGGGAAATTTACAAAAAATTATTCAATTGATCTACGATCTACAAATCGGCCACAATTCTTAAAAGAAGTAGACCGCAGTAAAGGGGTGACACTCTACAACATCAAGACTGCAAAAAATTTACACCCACCCACACACACACACACACACTTTTATACAACTTTTAGGCTACAAAAAAAATTTGTTTTGAATTTTTAAAAATCACAGCTTCATCGGAATAGTATGAAACTTGGTGACATTTCTGGCATTAGGGATGTGAACACACAAACAAAAAAAATGAGTTCATGATCCGAGCAGGCTAAGTGGTCGTAAAAAAATGAGTCACGATTTTGGTCTTTGGTCCCCCATAGGAAATGAATGGGAAATTGACAAAAAAATCACAATGTTTTATTTTTTTTTTTTAATTTTTATAATAAGAAATAGTTTTTGCGATTGTTTCAATTATATATTCAAATCCACCACCACCACCACCAAAAAAAAAAAAAAAAAAAGTGTTCATAAACAGCTGGGGAATTCACATGCCTCTCCATAGAGAGCTGTACATGCCATCTAGTGGTTACACCATGATTCTACGCTTTTTCTCTATACTGGAACCAGATGGTGCTAATTTTCTTCAAAAAATGTTTTTTCTGAAGGCCTAGACTCTATATTACACTAAAATACTGCATTAATAATTTTTTTAAATGAATAAAAAATAGACCATAAATATTAATAAATTCAATCAAATTGTCTCAAAATACTGAATTAAAAAGAATAAATATTATAGAACAAAAATAAATTGCATTGGTTTTACTGGGATGGACGAAGTTTCATTTTTAGGCCTCCGGTCACTTCTGACAGGGAAGGCCCAGGACGTGACTCATAAAGGAAGACCATCAGAGGGTTAACATGGAGACAGATGAAGACACCACTCGTGTTGTTTGAAGGCGATCTGACGGTTAATAATTTAGAAATTAAAAAACAGACCCGACCTCTATTTGAGACCGGCCTTTATTTACCCGAACCTGCAGACACACCAAGCATGTAAAACAGAAAGGCGTCTACTTGGGACTCGGTTTTACGGTATGCCTTTATCCCGTGAGGTTCAGAATTGTTCAAAGCATTTCTGATGATTGTTTGAATCTGAGATGGCGAACAGGAACACAGTTAGCGTAACATTAGCATTAGCAACACGAATGCCATGGTGAGCGGGAGCCGGGGAAACCGCGACACGCCACTGACCTTGTGACCAGACAGGTTTCCTCTGTCGTCCTCCACCGGTGTAATGGCCACTGTCAACAACACTATTGTAAATAGACACTGTTTGTTATTTTCATGTTTTAAATTAAGTATCAGCTCTTTATGGTAACATTTACCACTTTTTTTAATACATATACTGTATATCAAAAATTATATATCAAATTAAATAATTTTGTTCTTTCATTATATAATGATGTCCCTGTACATTCAGCCTTGTCTTCAATATACCCTGTATATTTCACTCCAGGTGGTTTACAGAGCCCGTCTGCTGCGGTCCACACACACACTTCTCCCTCACACTCGGCCAGGCCGGCTCGTACACACTCCTCACATCCTTTAGCACGAGAATCATGTAGTGGAAAGAACTGGCATCTGCTTTCAGTGTTTCAAACTCATCGAACTGTGTGTGTGTGTGTAGATTTATGTGCATTACATCAATGATGAAGCTTTAGCTGACACAGATCATAAACATCTCACGCCACCAGCTCATGCCCAGATGTTGACCGAATGCAGGGTCAGTAATGCAGCACAAGCTGTGTTTCCATCCAAAGTTGTGAATTTAACTCGTGCACAAAATTGGAATATCGCATAAAACATTTGTGAATAAAGCAGCGTTTCAAGAGAACAAAATCATCACTGTGCATGAAACTGGTGCAGAATATCAGAACTAAAACTGTGTGAGACGCTTCTGGAGGAATTACACACAATCATTCTGATCACACACTTCACACCAAACCAACATTAGAGACGCTGCGACGCCATTGGTCCACTGGTTACTCCAGTTATCCAATCACGCTGAGGGAAAGCCACACGAGTGTTTGCTGCGCATCGCGAAACTCACTTACTTGGTAAATGCGTTTACAAATTATTCACCTCAGTTGAGCACGTAGCCTAAGTTTTGGTGTTTTCATCTAGTGTTTCTACACAATATCCCAGGATTAGCATGAACAGCTGGATGGAAAGAAGTTGTGTATGTGTGAAAGCAACGACCCACAACACGGCTGATCATGTCCTCTATTATTTCCCCTGTGCGATTTCCTGAACATTGGCAAATGCTTGTAGTTTTAATTCTGTACAACAGCAATAAGAGTCATGACATCAGTGAAGCAACGGCTCCTGTTTAATGGGTTTCCTGAGTCAAGTGATCAGTACACACATCAGTGAACATGATCTAACAATAAAAAATATTTCAACATTTATGTATAGTGTCACAGTCCTCCGTCTGCACCAGTCTGTCTTGTCTTCAGCACTACACTTCCCAGGATCCTCGCGTCACCCTATCCCGTGCTCACTCCCTCATCAGCCACCTGTTCCTCGTCTTGATCATCTGTTTCACCTGTTTTCACCCCATTATGTTTGATTGATCTGTGTATTTAGTTCCCTCAGTTTTACTCCGTCATTGTCGGTCGATGTTTGTTGTTAGCCCGTGTGGCGCCCGTGTTCCCGTCTTCCTGCCTGTTTTATATATATATTAAAACTGATCTTTACCGATATTCCGGACTCCTCGTTCCTCTGCCTGAACCACACCGTGACATATACATTATTGAAATCAAAGTTAGCATCTCTTAATATTATTTAATGGACCTGAGCTGACATGAAGTTATAATTTTATTATCTATTTTGTCACTGTTGTTTGTACAGTGTTGGATTATAAAATACAAACAGGTGTGATTTAAAAATAGTTTAATTTGAAGTCTCCATAATTATTTATGTGGTGAAATGCTGTATAATTCGTGCTATGATCTCTTAAATGTCCATCTAGTTTGAACTTGCTTCTCTCTCCGCGAAGCTTTGCGTTTAAGAGGAGCTAATAGAGTCAAAATTACACTCAGACCAATACCGTGTGTCTGATTATTCGCCTTATTCACGGCAGCGCCATCTTTGATTTTTAATGAGAATGAAAGCGAGGCTGTGAGGGATAAACTTGCATCTCTTCAATGGGCTGTGCTGTTATTTAATGTGTTTTCGGATTGTTCTGCTCATGAAATACTGGAAAAATATCTTTCCAAGAAATGTCAGTTGACAAAAAACTCCCGACAATGTAAGCTGTGGAAATTTGTAAGTAATCTAGCCGCTTTATTCAGCTTTTTACAGCGGATGCCATTGGAAACACATACGTCTATCCCTCACAGCCTCACTTTCATACCTGTCATGGCGCTGCTCTGAATAAGATCTATTTACTGATGTGTCAGGACAGGTGTCCGTGTGATAAGCGGATAATGTACATCCGGCCGTTATCTCAGAATAAACTCCCTCAGGTGTGTGTGCTATCTCAGAGCAAACCCCCTTGTGTGTGTGTGTGTGTGTGTGTGTGTGTGTGATCTCAGAACAAAGCCCCTTCAGGTGTGTGTGTGTGTGTAATCTCAGAACAAACCTCTTGAAAATCTGCTGAATCCTGCTGAAAGCAAGTGCGGACTAATGCTAATCGCAAAAACTCTAAGATTATTCACGTTGGCACTAACGGCACCGGTCGGAGAGAGAGAGTTACAGTAGTACATATGAAAGCGCTATATAAATGCCTCATTCATTCATTCAAGAGGTGTGTGAATTCGCAAATACGATATTACACTGTAAATTTCTCTGGCCCCCGTCCCATAATGAGACACTTAGCCGATGGACTGTGCTCACTCAATGGCTGGGTGTCCGTGGAATAACGTAGGGTCCATAGACAATTGGAAAAGTTGTTGGGGCAGCCCTGACCTGTTGAAGAGAGGTGGTATTCCAACGCATTCTCATCCCAAAGCGCCATATACGACGCTTTTGCAAAAGCGTAAATATCCAACGCACATGGCACCCTTTAACGTCTAATGAGACGCTTCGGTTATGGTTAAGTTTAGGTATGGTGTAGGGTAAGGGTTAGACCACTAGGGGGCGCCTTCTGCCCAAATATATCTGCGTCTCATTTGACGTTAAAGGGTGCCATGTGCGTTGGATATTTACGCTTTTGCAAAAGCGTCCTATATGGCGCTTTGGGATGAGAACGGGCTCCTCTCAGTAATATGGCTCATAGTCTTAGAGCTCAAACGTGACAGTCTGGGGCTCAGGTCAGGAAGCAGACAGACTGGCTAATCCGACCGTCTGCTAGCGGCCTCGCGGCACTGAGGTCAGATAAATCCCATCACATAGATACTCTTTCACCTAGATATCATATAGAGCAGGGTTTCTCAAACTCGGTCCTGGAGGGCCGCTGTCCTGCAGAGTTATCTCTGATCAAACACACCTACCTGTGAGTTTCTACTGATCCTGAAGACCTTGATTAGCTTGCTCAGGTGTGTTTGATCAGAGATAAACTCTGCAGGACCGAGTTTGAGAACCCCTGATATAGGCTAGAGACTGTGTGTGTGTGTGTTCCCCAGACATACAAAATAGGACATTCGAAAAACTCCCAAACCCATTTAAGGGTAAACGGATGTGCCTTGTTGGCAGAGGCTATTTACACTAACTCCGCCCACTGATGTCTGATTGGGCCAAACAAAATTACGCACGACTCTGAAAGGTCAACAGTAGCAAGAGTGTAGAAGGAAGGCGTGATGCAGAAAGTTTCGACTCAAATCGTCCCGAGGTTTGAATCTGCCTTTTGCCGAACTCGCTCCACTCCCTTTCCCATCAAATACTGGAGAGGCATTTATTTTCAATTTAAAAAACATTAAAAAATTAAAACAGTGGAAATAAAGTATCTAATGAGTGTTTAATAATCAAGTGCTTTATTGGTTGGGACAGGTGTAGGGAGGGCTTTGTTCATCCAATACGGAGGCATCCATTTCATTATTTTAATAAGTATAATCATTTACACTCTGCTATTATTGCAAACCATTTAATGTAGTAAAATATATTGTTATTTAAAATTAGTGTAAAACGATCACCACTTTGTTGTGTTTTGATCAGACTGGTGAGGAGGGTTAGCTGTTATAGACCAATCTGTTCTCACTCCTGCACATCCAAGACTTCAGCGATATCATGATCTTATATCAGTCCTGGACTCCGTGAGCTTTTTTGGCTGACAATGTTACTAGAAGGTTTGTTCAAAATTATCTGGTCTTTAATAATGTTCTCAAAACACACAAAAACACTATTGATACATCATTCATGAAGTGTTTTAGTTGGATGTTCGCCTAACATTTGTTAAATGTTACTATTTGTTTCAGATCGCTTTGATGATTTGATGTTCGATAACCAATTCAAAACGTATAAAAATAATGTTTTTTTTTTTAAGAACTTTTCACTGAACATTCGAAGATGATGTTTTCATAACTTTATGGAAATGTTAGAAAAACTTTTTTGGAACATATTTTGTTAGTTTGTGTCACTACTCTTAATTGACTGTCAATCTAAATCTTAATTTGGTTTAATTTGTCAAAATATATGTTTCTGTTATGTTTCTGTTTGGTACAGAAGGAATGAGTCATAATGCCAATATGACGGAGAGTTTAGATCGTGGCCTTGATGACTGTTCACAGCTGTGCGTGTGTTTAGGGTGGGACTGAAGGAGGCAGCGACTTTCACCCCTCCAACATCACACACACACACACAAACACACTGACAGCAGCGCGCGACTGGAGATTATGTGCGCGTGAGCCGAGCAAAGGTAAGACCGGCGCTCATTACACTTTCATGTGGATTGAGAGAAAAAAAGGCAAAAACTTTTCTGTTTGTTTGAATAACCTGCAGGTTTGTGGTTCAGTGTTTTCTCCGCGTGTGTTCATCTGATGCTAATATCGTGACAGTGTCGCGTCACATTGAGTCGGTGTGTGTGTGTGTGTGTTCTGTTGGGAATGCACAGGGTTTTAGTGTTTATTTGGACTCGGATGAGGATAAGTTCACTCTCAGGTAGAAGTGTGACGAGCTGAACCTGCAGCCTGAAGCCATCCTGCAGAATCTCTATTCTCTCTCATCCGCGTGCGCGTGTGTGTGTTTACAGCAGTATGTGAGGAATCGCTGTGAGCTTGATCAGGCTTGTATTGAGTGTGTGTGTGTGAGTGAAGGGAAGCTCTGTAGAGACATGTCTGCAGTTCGAGGACTGCTGTGGTTCTCCCGCTGCTCTTTGTTCAGCTGTCCCAACAGTGTGATCATATGTGTCAACTTTTATTATTACCATATACATATATATACACACTGCCCAGCCAAAAAGCTCACTGTTGGGATTTAAAGGAGTAGTTCACTTTTGAAAAAACTTTTGCTGATAATTTACTCGCCCCCATGTCATCCAAGATGTCCATGTCTTTCTTTCCTCAGTCGAAAAGAAATTTAGGTTTTTGATGAAAACATTTCAGGATTTTTCTCCATATAATGGACTTCAATGGGAACCGGATGGTTCAAGGTCCAAAAGACAGTTAATAACAGTTTCAGATGCAGCTTCAAATGTCTTTAAACGACACCAGACGATAAATAAGGTCTTATCATGCGAAACGATCGCTTATTTCAAAGCTTATTCCAAAAATGTAACTTTTCTAAGGACAAATGCTAGCCTTGCTCTATTCTGTGAGGCGCGTTTGTAACGTCACGTAATACGTAATTACGTTCAAAAGGTCACGGGCGACGTAGCTGGAAGTACAGAATCAAAATCGTCCGACATCGTTGTTTTACCTTTTAATTCTTTTTTTGTAAATGGCGTTTGAGTTAGTTTGCACGTTCAACCTATGCGTTCAACTTGTAAACACTAACTCTGTACTTCCAGCTACGTCGCCCGTGACCTTTTGAACGTAATTACGTACTACGTGACGTTACAAACGTGCCTCACAGAATAGAGAAAGGCTAGCATTTGTCCTTAGAAAAGTTACATTTTTGGAATAAGCATTGAAATAACCGATCGTTTCGCATGATAAGACCCTTATTCATCGTCTGGTGTCGTTTAAAGACATTTGAAGCTGCATCTGAAACTGTTATTAACTGTCTTTTGGACCTGAACCATCCGGTTCCCATTGAAGTCCATTATATGGAGAAAAATCCTGGAATGTTTTCATCAAAAACCTAAATTTCTTTTCGACTGAGGAAAGAAAGACATGGACATCTTGGATGACACGGGGGTGAGTAAATTATCAGCAAAAGTTTTTTCAAAAGTGAACTAATCCTTTAAATCGGCAAATGTCTAAGAGTCTGTGATTGGATCAGTATTGCAGTGTTTCTTGGCAGTTCTTCTAACTCTAATGGAGTGTGTAGCTTTTCAACTCTTAAACAACCATGTAGGAAGAACATCATGGCCATATTCCAGCATGACAATGTAAAAATTCATAAGACTCAGACTGTGAGAGAATGGTTGTGAGGAGCATGAAGAATAATGTCCACTAGTCCAGATCTTGATATCAGTGAAAGTGTTCGGTGTGTTGGAGGAGACTCTTGTGTTCAATTCAGGATCTGGACCAAGAAATGATGCACCTCCTAATGGAAATAACATCACAACATTTATTTCCCTCAATGTTTAAGTATATGTATGCTAGTAAACTCCAAAGAAGTTGAGATTTTTTTTCTTCCTCATCTGGGAAGAAAGATGACTATGACTCAACCTGCGCTTAGGTCTATAGAAATGTTTGTCCAATCAAATGTTGTGTATAATGAGACCCTCCCCCTGAGTGAATTGAACACCCATACACAAGAGTAAACAACTAAACAACTTCGAGATTAACCTCATAACACACTACAACCCTACACTGTAAAGATGAGTTTTGTGAGCTTGTGTTTACTGTACTAGCATGTGTCACTAGTTGGAGAAACTATGAAGAGTGATGAGTTTTACCAACCCATATTAACATGTCCACACCTCTGCTGTTCACGATCCTCCACTTGATGTACGCGGACGATTTGCTGATCTTCTGTCCATATAGTGCACATCTTCAACAGTTGCTGAGCGTTTGCTCTCAATATTGCTCAGACTTTGACATTATATGCAATGAAAAGAAGAGTAATATCATGAGTGTTAGGAGTAGGAGGACAGGACACGGTCATATCCTGAATTCTCTCGGTCTGGTAATCTCCTTAAATCGCAATAGCATGTACAGATGCATGTGTGGGTTATCTGGGATAATTTTAACAGTGACGAACCCGACTCTAACTCCAGTCTGGTTTCCCTGCAGTGTGTGGAACCGCTGGCTTTTGAGTCTATTCAGTATATAAATATCAAAATATTTGTTGTGGATTTTTGTTTCTTTTGTATTGGTATGTTTTATTGTTTGTGTTTTTTGGACCATGTGTGTCCTGAATAAAGAGGATGATGATGATGATGTGGATGAGGATGATTATGATGAGGATGATGATGATCATGATCATGATAATGGGGATGATGATGGTGAGGATGAGGAAGATGAGGATGATGATGAGGATGATGATGATCATGATGATGGGGATGATGATTTGGATGAGGATGATGAAGATGATGATGATGATGGTGAGGATGAGGAAGATGAGGATGATGATGATGATGATCTGAAGCACATATATCTTGTTTTAACATTGTTTTGGGGAAACAGAATTGTTGAACTGTTGCCAATGACTGAACGTGTGACCATAGTTGGCTAACTGTATCAAATGATCGATTTAAAGGGTTAGTTCACCCAAAATTGAAAATTTAGTCATTAATTACTCACCCCCATGCTGTACCAACCCCGTAAGACTTTCGTTCGTCTTCGGAACACAAATGAAGATATTTTTGATTAAATTTGAGAGCTGTATAACTACCACATTGGCTCCTAAGGGACTGCCTCTTGACGGCCCAGAAAGTCAATGAAGAAAATGTTTAAATATCCCAAGTGACTACCGTGGCTCAACCATATGTTTATCAAGCGACGCGAATACTTTTTGTGCGAAAACAAACAAAAAAAAAACAAGTTTATTCGACTATTTCTTTTCTTCCTTATAGGCCAGAACGAGACTTCCTTAGATTTCCACGACGCATGCGCGAGAATTGCGATCTGCTTACACTAGCTTACACTACTTCAGATCGAAATTCTCGCGCATGCGTCGTGGAAATCTAAGAAAATTTCGTTTCTGGCATACAAGGAAGAAAAGAAATAGTCGAATAAACTCGTTATTTTTGTTTGTTTTTTCACGGTAGTCACTTGGGATATTTAAACATTTTCTTCATTGACTTTCTGGGCCGTCAAGAGGCAGTCCCTTAGGAGCCAATGTGGTAGTTATACAGCTCTCAAATTTAATCAAAAATATCTTCATTTGTGTTCCGAAGACGAACGAAGGTCTTACGGGGTTGGTACAGCATGGGGGTGAGTAATGACTAAATTTTCATTTTTGGGATTCATTTTTGTTCATTTTTGAACTAACCCTTTAAATGTTTAAGACATTAATATAAAGTGAGTTCATTGTAAATATGTTTATTCTTTGAGCTCAGTAATGCGTTCAGTTAGATGGGATTATGGGATATTAGTCTGTTTCTTAGACGTGATTGTTCTGGAGATTTGTCGGCTCAAGGCACCAGCTGCCACCGATCTGAACATTAGTCTCGTGACTCAAAAAAACACTTCACCATTTTGCTATTGTTTCCTTATTTTTTCCTTATGGGGTGTAATTCATCTAAACCAGCTGTCATGAAGATCAGCTCTTTTATTCTCACAGTATTGGATCTACAGAGGACAAGTGCTTCTGAGGATGGACGGATGGATGGATAATCTGTATAGTTTCTTGATGTGAATGTGTCACAGGTTCTCTTTGATGTGTGGTCTGTCTGCTCAAAGAAGAGCTCAAGCTCATTGATCTCAGAATTCCTCTCTAATCTGTGTGTGATGATTGCACTCAACGATTACAGATCCTGAGAAAATAAAGCATATGTGGTGTAGCGCCTGAAACACAACGTGAGTTCACACGAGTTCAACTTGAGTTCAATGAGTACCTAGTCACAACTGTAGATGTGTTGAGGGGGTTAACGGAGACAGACTTGCTCAGTTTTGGGGCAGAAAGGCCTTTGCATGTCACAAACTGGCGCAATTTGGTTAAGCAGGGTTTTAACTAGGCAGATACTTGTCTTTAAACAGTACAGTATTTAACACTCAATACGGTGAAGATGGGATGTGCAGTGTACAGTAATCTACTGCGTGCGGCACCAGTGTAACTGTACACGTCATTACTCATGTCCATAGCTCCGACATGCAGGAATGATGAAGTCTTCTTCTCACCCGTCTAATCCACAAATACTTCTATAGTCCGATTCAGATGAAATTGTTTCTTTTGAGCATGGCACCTCAGTGATAAACTCATGCGTTAGGATGGCGATTTATTGAGGGTGAAGGAGCGAGTTTTGTAATCGCACGAACCCACAGCTCACGTGGTCAGTCGCATGAGTGTCTGCTGTAAATACAATGTCATATGCTTGGAATAATACAAATAAAGTATTATTTAATTTAATAATGAGAAAATAATGTTCTTTTTATTATTTAATAATTCAATCCTCATTTTTTAAAATAGGGTGCTAGTTGCGTAAATAGTTCTTATCTCAAAATGATGTTATTTTAAAAATATGGAAATTAGCGGAAACAAATTAATGCAGCCTCTTATTTACATGAGTTAAATAAAGCTGCTTGCTTTGTATGTTCTGCATAATAGTCTACCTATTTCAAAATTGTATCATGCTGTCATAATAACCCCCCATTTCAAATGTTTACGTGATTTTTCTCTTTCTCCTTTATGTTCGCTGAGGTGTAGCATTGATGAAATATTGTTCTTGTAAAATGTTTCCATTATATCAGTAACAAAAGTGTACATCTTTAAATGCATCCAGATTACAGTGAAGCGCAACAGTTATCGTACGTACGGTGCTCAGCAGTGATCAAAAAGGAATTTTGAGGGGATCTCTTCATGTAAACTCAGAGATTAGGGGAGTTCGAAACTTCGGACGGGGATTAAACCACCACACGATCTTCCTGTTTGTCAAAAACAAACTTCGGTACTTCAGCCTGGGAGAAAAACACATTCTGGATTCAGACGGCAATAAAATCTCAGACTAACCTTGTAAATGGTGAAAACGCCTTACAACCCCATGAGAAAAAATCCATCTGAAAAGGGCTCAAGGTTGTTTCACTTGAGACCAAAAATAAATTTGGTTGTATAGTCTTTCAAATGGCAGGTAAACTTCATGAGTGTATTGAAGGTGATTTACTAAGAATTCATGAGTTCCTTTGCCCATATAATCTTTAAGCTAATAAGGTTAAGTGTGTTTGGCTTGATGTCTGCAGTGGAGGGGCTCAAAAAAGCAGCTTTAACTCGAGCTGAGATAAACCCACCAGGAGGGAACACTGATGCTGGGATAAACCACCAGTGGGAACACTGATGCTGGGATAAACCCCCCAGTGGGAACACTGATGCTGGGATAAACCCCCCAGTGGGAACACTAATGCTGGGATAAACCACCAGTGGGAACACCGATGCTGGGATAAACCCCCCAGTGGGAACACTGATGCTGGGATAAACCCCCCAGTGGGAACACTAATGCTGGGATAAACCCCCCAGTGGGAACACTGATGCTGGGATAAACCACCAGTGGGAACACTGATGCTGGGATAAACCCCCCAGTGGGAACACTGATGCTGGGATAAACCCCCCAGTGGGAACACTGATGCTGGGATAAACCCCCAGTGGGAACACTGATGCTGGGATAAACCCCCCAGTGGGAACACTAATGCTGGGATAAACCCCCCAGTGGGAACACTAATGCTGGGATAAACCCCCCAGTGGGAACACTGATGCTGGGATAAACCCCCCAGTGGGAACACCGATGCTGGGATAAACCCCCAGTGGGAACACTAATGCTGGGATAAACCCCCCAGTGGGAACACTAATGCTGGGATAAACCCCCCAGTGGGAACACTGATGCTAAACCACCAGTGGGAACACTGATGCTGGGATAAACCCCCCAGTGGGAACACTGATGCTGGGATAAACCACCAGTGGGAACACTGATGCTGGGATAAACCCCCCAGTGGGAACACCGATGCTGGGATAAACCCCCCAGTGGGAACACTGATGCTGGGATAAACCACCAGGAGGGAACACTGATGCTGGGATAAACCCCCCCTCTGGGAACACCGATGCTGGGATAAACCCCCCAGTGGGAACACTGATGCTGGGATAAACCCCCCTATGGGAACACTAATACTGGGATAAACCCCCCCATGGGAACACTGATGCTGAGATAACCCCCCAGTGGGAAAACTTACGCTGGAATAACCCCCCCCCCCCAGTGGGAACACTGATGGTGGGATAAACCCCACTATGGAAACATTGATGCTGGGATAAACCCCCCAGTGGGAACACTAATGCTGGGATAAACCCCCCAGTGGGAACACTGATGCTGAGATAACCCCCCTATGGGAACACCGATGCTGGGATAAACCCCCAGTGGGAACACTGATGCTGGGATAAACCCCCCTCTGGGAACACCAATGCTGGGATAACCCCCCCCCCCAGTGGGAACACTGATGCTGAAATAAACCCCCCCGTGGGAACACTGATGCTGGGATAAACCCCCTTATGGGAACACTAATGCTGGGATAACTTCAATACACGGGAGATAAATTGTGGGCCACGATCAGAAATGATGTCTTCGGGAATACCAAAATGACGGAAGATGTGAGTGAAAAGAGCTTCTGCAGTTTCAAAGGCTGTAGGTAAACCCGGTAATAGAATAAGCTTGCATGCTTTAGAGAAATGATCAACCACGATCAAAGCACAGGAGTGAGAATCAGATGAAGGGAGGTCGGTTATGAAGACTACCCCGAGATGAGACCAAGGTCTAGTGGGCACCGGAAGAGGAACGAGTTTACCTTCAGGGAGACGTCGAGGTACCTTGGCCATGGCGCAGGTAAGACAGCCTTTGACATATCGGGAGACATCCTGGGTCATATTGGGCCACCAGTAGCGTTGTTGAATGAACGAGAGGGTTTGGTGGCTGCCTGGGTGTCCAAAGCCCGGAGATGTATGTACTGAGTCCATGAGAGATGGACGTAAACAAGATGGCACATAGATACGTCCCTCAGGACCTCCCGGCGGAGCAGGTTCTGTCTGAGTGGCTTCCATAATGTGATCGTCGATGCTCCTCTGGATGGGACTGACTATCATGGCTGGAGGGGGAATGGATTCAGGTTTGGAAGAATTGGAGTCAGGTTGGTATAAACTAGAGAGTGAATCAGCATTAATATTCTTGTCCCCAGGGCGATAGGTTACCTTGAAATTGAAACATGTAAAGAAGAGTGACCAGCGGGCTTGACGAGTATTGAGACGTTTTGCATCTCGAAGATATTTCAGGTTCCGATGATCTGTAATGACGTCAAAACGATGTTTTGCTCCCTCCAGCCAATGTCTCCACTCTTCTAAAGCCAGCTTGATGGCAAGAAGTTCCCAGTTACCAATGTTGTAATTCTGCTCTGCCGGGGACAGTTTCTTGGAAAAGAAGGCACATGGATGGAGTCTGGGAGGCTTCCCCTGCCGCTGCGACAACACCGCTCCTACTCCAGTAGTAGAAGCGTCCACCTCAACGATGAAAGGAAGCTCAGGGTTTGGATGAGCAAGAGTAGGAGTGGTGCAGAAGGATGTTGTAAGCTTCTTGAAGGTGTTGGTGGCTTCACTGGTCCAGCACAGAGACTTGGCCCCTTTACGCAAGATCAGACTGAAACCTTTGATGAATCGATGGTAGAAATTTGTAAAGCCCAGGAATCGCTGAAGTTCTTTGATGGTAGTTGGTAATGGTCAGTTGGAAACTGCTTCCACCTTCCTCTGGTCCATGGTAATCCCTTGTGGAGTGATCACATAACCCAGAAACTGAATGGATTCTTGGTGGAACTCACATTTTTCCAATTTCAGGAAAAGTTGATGTTCACGAAGACGTTGCAATACTACTTTGACATGTTGATGGTGCTCAGGTAGGCTGGAAGAATATATCAGGATGTCATCAATATAGACAATGACAAAACGATGAAGAAGATCTCTGAAGATTTCGTTCATGAAACCCTGGAAGACGGCGGGAACGTTGGACAGCCTGAAAGGCATAACAGTTGTACTCATAATGGCCTGCTGGGGTGATGAACGCCGTCTTCCGTTCATCACCCTTTCGTATCCTGATCAGATTATGCGCACTCCGTAAGTCCAGTTTGGAGAAAACCTGAGCACCGCGTAACTGTTCCAAAGCTGATGGGACCAGAAGAAGGGGATACCGGTATTTGATTGCAGATTCGTTGAGTGTCTGGTAATCAATACAGGGGCGCAAGCCTCCGTCCTTCTTACCGACAAAGAAGAAACTGGAAGCGGCAGGGGAGGTGGAAGGTCGGATGTAGTCTTGACGTAGAGCCTCCTTGATATACTCCTCCATGGCCTTCTGGTCGATCGCACAGTCCCATGGCCGATGATGTCGGAGTTTCGTCACCAGTTGTTTGACAAACACATCCTGGAACGCCCGTTATTGAGGTGGGATCTCAGGTTGGATGTCGGTTGCTTTTATTTTTTAAAATTTAAACAATAAATACTGTTTTGTGTTTTTCTGGCTTAATTACATTTTCTGTTAACACGACCTCTGGGTTCAATTTGTAATTAACCCATCTGGCATCCCTTTATTTGGTGCATGTTTGGAGGGGCTCCTGAAATTACAGTCTCACTCAAGGAAACCCTCAGAAACCACAAGACTTTTACAACCCATGACCCAATCTCAGTCTACCTGGATTGTTAATTACAGTATGTTTTGGTTTCATACATGCAAACTCTTAGTAAATCTGGCCCGTGTCTCTGGCAGTGGACTTGAGTTCAGAGATAATGCCATCATTGAGATGAGAAATTACTGACCTGGCTTTTCTTTTTGCAGTCTTTGTTACCCTGATGAGGTTGGCAGCGTGTGTGTTGAGCCTCAGAATATCCACAAGGCTTCATAAAGCCAGGGTTTTTGAAAGGGCTGCCATTAAAAAAACAGTTGTGTCCAAGACTAGAACACAAAAATACACCATGAATGCAGTCTGGATCCCTGAGATGGGGAACTTAAAATATAACATGGTCTGATGAGTTACAGTATTATTCTCATTTCCTGTAACCAGACTGGTTTACTGGTTTAGAGAAAGCCATCTTAACATTCTGCTAGCTTCATGGCCAACACAAGGTTTTAAACTCTTAAAAATAGTAGTACATCATATTTTTGACACCAATGATTACTGTAAGGTCTGTGGAGGGTGTAATTCTACTGTTTCTATTCAGTGTCCTTTGTTCTAGTTCCTGCCAGTCTTCTGTTGTCATGGTATATGATTTTGTTATTCTGCTGTGTGTTGTTAATATACCTAGTCTGAGTATTTATCTACCTATGTTTTCAGTTCTCATTGTCGGGTGTCTTTAAAGCTTATGTTGAGTTTGGTGATGCATTTGTCTATTAAAGTCCCCCTGTAGTCAATCCTTGTATCCCTTAAAACTCATCTTTGATCACCAAAATGACATATTTAAACTCTTTTGCCTTAAAATATCTTGAATGTAACTCGACACCCTTGCCTCATTTAGTATACGTGATTGATTCTATGAATATGCGAATGAGCCCCGACTCCAGTCACTGGGTTCCACCACAGGGGGACTTTAAAAACGTATTGTTTTACCTTCATCTTCGTCATCGTATTGCTGTTTGACACCACGCTTTGCTTCAATGTGACATTTGCATTCATTCACACATTTCATTTTTGTATTCGTCTTTAAAGTTTCCGAAGCCTTTCATCTGTTGGATTACAGGAAGACATACGGAGGCTAAAAACATTTGAGCAGATTTACACCATGGAGCTCAAGATGAGTAAATCGACTCTCACTGCTGTCTTTATCGGTAAGTGTTTTTTTAATGATTTTTTTTAATATATATATATTAAAATAGTAGTACATCATATTTTTGACACCAATGATATACCAATATGACACCAATATATATATATATATATATATATATATATATATATATATATATACATTATATTTGTTTTTTATATATATATATATATATATAATTGTACTTCTTAAAACAGGTATATTTACTTAAAGGTGTTATTACATGAGTTTACAGCTCTGTAACCCTATTGTAATTGTTCAATTTTCCAAGGATCAGCATTCTCCCCTAAAAGTGAGCGTGCAGACCAAACCGTTTATCATAGACACTGGAAACTTTGAGGGCTAGTAGTACTCACACCGCCTACAACGTCACCAATGCTCGCCCCAATCGGCCTGACGGGGGCGCTACAGCGGTTAAAAGTACAAAATGGCTCATAACTCCTAAACCGTTTGGCGAAATTTTGGGGTATTTTGGATGGGGTTTTTTTTGTTAGTTTTTTTTTTTTTAACTTTTTCGAGATCTAGGTTTTTGACCCAATTCGAACCAAACCAGTGCAGCAAGATTCTCTGGAGTCTGATTTTCAATAGCTCTCAATAAATCTACCCCCTAAGGGCCACTTTTACTGAAATGTCTATAACTTGTGAATGGAATGAGATATTTTCACCAAACTCAGCACATCTTTGTAAAGGACATGGCACAATTCTCAGGACTCTCTAGGTGGTCCTGACAGAAATGATCAAAGTTGAATTTTTAGCATCAATTCTGTGGTCTCCTCTTTTTATTGCCACTGATTTTAATGTTAAATATAAATCTTACACAGGCTTTATAAGTGTTTATATACTTTTATAAACAGTAAATATAAAGAAAAGAATTCCTTTTAGAGTCTCTTGATGTCTTTTTTTATTTCTACGCTGCTATAAGTGGTTTCACATGTTTGTGTTACGTCCACAAGACAACACACTCGCTGAATTTACAGCCCGTTTAACGTCAAAGAGGTGGAAAAAACGAGAATTAGGGAAAACCCTCATGCTCTAAGTTCTGAAGTTACGCCAGGAAAAGTCTTATTTTGGTCTTATTTGATTTCAGAGAATGTAATAACTTGGATAATGTTGTGTCATAATTTGCTTTTGCATTATGTTCTGTATATCCTAGCATTTCTGCTGACTTCCAGTGGAGCAAAGCCAAATGGAAAGAACAAAAAGCATAAACAAGGTAGTTTAAATGGGTGCAACCTTTCAAAATGTACTCCTTTTTACCCTATTTACACTCAAATGGTGCACATTAGCAACTCAAAGGCACACCTTAGTACCTAAATGGTAGTAGCTATTGAGAGGATGACAGTGACAACTTTTGATTTCTATGCTAATAGTAATTTGTTTGCCACGTTCTTCTGACATTGATTCTGCTTTTCCAGTCGTTCCAGCAATTGAGTGTGAGATGCGGTCTGGGAAGATCAATCTCCCAGAGTTTATCGTGAAGTGTCCGGCTAACTGCAGGGAGAGCAAGGAGAAGGTCTACGGGACGGGTGTGTTTGCCTCAATATCCAGTATCTGCAATGCTGCTATTCACAGGTGAGCTATCCAGCTTGTGTTTCATGAGACTGGATGTTAAAGTTTGATCAGTATTAGGGTAAAAGACATTACTATGCGAAAGCTTGGGCTGCCCTGACCAAATTACAAGTTTCTAATCTAATCAAAAAGAAGCTAACACAAGCACAGGCAAACTAAAAAATACATACTATCAGTCTGTTCTTTGCTGAGAAAGAAGTTTTCAATGCTATTTTATTAATAAAAGTTCTTCGAAGGAGTCCTATGGTGTTGTTTCCCATGTTCATCTCTCTTTAGTGTGTGATGTTGCTGTTTGATCATGAGAAGCTCCAGTTCTCCTCTATATCAGTGTCAGTGTTTCTGAACTCCTGAAACGCCTCCAGTGTAGTCTTGAGTTTCTCCCAGGAACGAACACGTCACAATATTCCTCATTATAATAATTCATGCGCATAATAAAGGGGCGGGGCCTGGTTGAGTTAGTCAGTAGTGTCTTAAACTGGCGGTTATGGTAAGGGGCGGGGCTTTCCTAACACACTCGAAGAGCTTAACCAATCACAGCGCACTGCTCCAGCCGACCAATCCGAGAGGAGCCGCAACAATGGAGAATATGAGGAGAATAATCAACATTTGAGCATGGACACTTAGTAGATCCCAAAAACAACATCAAGACATTGTACAAGGGCATAATATTACGTCATTTATGTTTTACCCCACATGATAGCAGACACTTGCTGCAGTTCTTGTTGTCCTTGGTAGTTATAGTGGTGTGAGGGACACCTTTAACCTTTTTATAGCATTCCTCACCTGCCTGAACCCTGTGTTTGAGCTCGAGAAGGGAGAAGATGTCTTTAGAGATCGCTTAAGGCCTTGTTTCGTGAGCATCTGATCCTCAGCCGCCTGTTCAGAGGAGCTCCTGAGAGCACATGCATTTATATTATGGCCTCAGTGGTCAAGTTCTGTGAAGGTTGATGAAGAGCAGGATCACACAGGTGGATCAGGTTGCACAAACATGCTGTTTCTGATGGCTTGCTGTGGTGTATGGGTTAGTGCACATGTGGGCTCATTCCCCGCTCTCTCCTTGATCTCTACACCACATGCATTGAGTTTGGATTATCTCCAGAAGTCATCAAACCCTCTCTTTGCCATTGGATCTCAGTCAAACTTAAGTTGCAAGCTCTCAATTGAATTGCTTATCTAATTAAATGCATTTGCATAGCATTCTATAATTAGCTGGAAATGATGAAAAAAATATTTGCTGAAAGCTACCAACTTTACTAGCTCTCACGTGCAGTGTGTTTTGCTGTTTGCGGTTCTCAGTGGAGTCATCAGTAACTCTGGAGGAAAGGTAATAGTGACGAAGAGTGCCGGACAGCCCATCTACAAGGGCAGCTTTGCCAACGGCATCCGATCCCTGTCCTTACCCAACTGGAGGGAATCCTTCTCTGTCTCGGGTAGGCTTTACTTTTGAGCAAACACTCCTACTGTACATGTAGGCTCGCTATAGCAATCAAATGAGAAACATGGAAAGACACTCTAATTTCATAAGAAACTTGCTTTCTCACATTGTTTAACTTGTTGGATGTATTTGTGTCAGTGGGTAAACCAAAGAAGGGAGTGATGTATCCATCCACTCTGACCTTTGTACACTCAAGACCCACCATAGTGAAAACAAGTAAGTGTTTCAGCCAGATAGTAATGCTAGTTTGACATATTTTTGTCTTTAAGCCTTTAGCTCAATCAATAATGCATGGCGCCAACAAGGCCAAGATCAGAGGATTGCTAAACTCGCAGCAGTAGCAGCTCATCATCCATTCATGTTTCCTAAGGTGAATCCAAAGACCTGCCGTACTTCCCAGTGTCACCAGTGACTGAGGCTCCAGAGGCGGAGCCAAGCTCCACCACAGCCCCGCCCACAACCACTCCTGTGACCACGCCCACCTCCACAACTCCGCCCACAACCACATCAGCCAAGCCACGGGCCACCGTTCATAAAATCCGCGAGGCGGGTGAGCCAATCTGTTTAAGCCTTGAATGAGTCATGGTGCCTTATAGTAAAATCAGTCCTATGCTTTTATCCATTTGTTCTTGGGTCAGTGTTTCAGTACCCCATTGAAATGAAGATCCTGACTGGACAATATGGATCAGGTTCCCTCTCAATCCGTTCTTTTTCCTCTCTCTGTTTCTAAAGCAAATCTTTCTTTCTGATCTAGGCAGCAGTCACCCGTATTTCAGCGCTGTTGCACGTAAGTCAAACGTCGAAGCCTCCCTCATGTGGGCCTTGTGTTCTCGCAGCTTTCTGCTGTCGGATCTTTTTTATTCAGAGATCTCGGGGTGTTTTTGTGGGTCTTCACAGAGCTTATGGTCTCTTGCAGTTTTCCTTTAGTTCTTGTTATCGTCGTAACCGTCTTGACGTTTGGGGTGTAGATGGTGTTGGCCTGTGAAATCCCTTTTCTTTAATGTAATCCACTGTAAAGTACGCATGAAACAGCATTTCATTTCCACAACATGAAGAGTGACATTATAGGAGTATAAGATATTAAATTAGAAGGAAATTGTAAGGTGGAGTTTAATTTTATCCACTGATTGACAAATTGTAGTTATTACTTTTAAAAATAATGTTACAATATTCCATTGCTCCCTAAAAATGTACTAATTACATAACTTTTAATGTAAAGTAATTTAAAGAAAATGTGCATTTTATGTAAAGTAATGCATCACGTTACTTTTGCGTTTCATTTTCTCATTATATTAAAAAAAATTATGTAATACACATTACTTTACTAGTTGCATTAAAAAGTAGTCTGATTACATAATGCATATTGTAAAGCATTACTTGTTATATCAAAAAGTAATCTGATTACATAATAAACGTTATGTCTAATGCATTACTTTACTTGTTATATCAAAAAGTAATCTGATTACATAATGCACGTTACTTCTAATGCATTACTTGTTATATCAAAAATTAATCTGATTACATAATACATGTTACTTCTAATGCATTACTTGTTATATCAAAAATTAATCTGATTACATAATACATGGTACTTCTAATATCAAAAAGTAATCTGATTACATAATACATGTTACTTCTAATGCATTACTTTACTTGTTATATCAAAAATTAATCTGATTACATAATACATGGTACTTCTAATATCAAAAAGTAATCTGATTACATAATACATGGTACTTCTAATATCAAAAAGTAATCTGATTACATAATACACGTTACTTCTAATGCATTACTTTCCTTGTTATATCAAAAAGTAATATGATTACATGAAGTACATTACTTGTAATGCGTTACTCCAACACTGGATTGAGCACCAGTTGTGTCAAAGGCAAAGTGTATTAATACTAACATTTTGATAAAGGATAAAGATCTTTTCTCTTTAGAATAATATGCACTGATGAATCATGTACAGTAAGACCAGGATTTTGCTGGACTTTAAGCTGAAACAGAAACACAATATACTGTATCTACTGCTTCAATATCTATGTTCTCTCTAAATGCGGCATGTAGGACAATCACACACCCAAGGAAAGGGTCCCGCGCAAGGTACGTCCTACTGTATGTGTCCACTGTATTCTTCCTGTCAGTAACACAAGCTCTCAACTCTAACCATAACATTTGTCTAAAGCATTTAGAGGCAGCTCCGTCTATGCCAATAGGTTTTTACCACGCACCAACACAGGTAAACCACACTCCTATTACTCTGTCTGTGTCCCTTTATTGTGATGTTTGACTGTTGTGCTTCCTTGTCCTCTAATACGTTCTTGGAGTAAATGAAGAGTTCAGATGCAAAAGCCTCTAAATGCCATTTGAAATTTTCTTCTTTAATGATGATTTTTATCAAGCTTGTATATTTAAGTTCATTAATTTCACTTAAATTGCAATGATAGTTACCTATTAATTGTTATTTAAGTGAAATTACTGAACTTAAATATATAAGTTTGATAAAAATCATCATTAAAGAAGAAAATTTCAAATGGCATTTAGAGGCTTTTGCATCTGAACTCTTCAAATAGCTTTATTGAGTTGTACTGCTGATTGTCTGTGTCCATTCTTGCAGTTTTCGCTATTGTACATCTATGTCTCTTTATTTCAAATGTGAATGTGTTTTAAAATCTGTTGTACGTGTCACTTCCTGCTGCCAGTTGGTGGCGCTATTACTGTGAACAACAATAGCAACATGTATGTGATCAGCCAGTTTAATCTAAATCAGAAAATGCACTAGTATATGAGACTCTTCCGGTTTCTCTCTGTTGGCATAAATTCCCTTTCCTCGTGTTAGATCATTTATCAAAAATCCATTCGCAGTTGAGCATCTTTAATGTCTCGGCATCATCTTTACCAATTTCGGTGAGAATTGTACTAATCTCCTTGGAGGAGTTTTTAAAAAAATCTAATTCTTCATTTTTTCTAAAGATCCTCATTTAAATCCAAGATGGCTGACTTCCTGTTGGTTGGAGCTAATGAAAAATGATGTCAAAAATCTATTCAAACATGTTATCTCAGTTTATTCGCTATAGTTTAGAAAATGGGGATAAAATATGAGCAGAACTCAGAGTTCTCAGATCAGTGGATATCTGACTGGTTTTGTTGGACTCTCACACATGAATTATGTTGAATATCTGTCAGCTGTTACATTGATCTACACAAAAATACCAGTTTAGCTCAACCAGTGAGCAAGCAATGCTTCATGTTGTTCAGTGTGTGTGTAAAAAGAGCAATAAACACACTTCAGCTCACAGTGGAGGAATCAGTTTCGCTCCCAGTCAGATGTGTGTAAATGACTGTAGTCACAGTCTTGTGTTGAACATGTGTGTGTTGCGTCGGCAGGTGTGCACCGGCCGGAGATGAGCTCCACCATCCGGAGACAGCCGCACGTTCCCTCAGCTCCAGGTTTGCACGACGCTTTCACTCATTGGCCGTCATCACTCATTCGCAGGCATGAACTCTTGCTTTCTTCTCTCTCGGGTACTGTTCGTCTGTGTCACGTTGATAAGCAGCTTTGAGTCGGGTGCAGCCGCAGTCTGAGAGAAAGCAGCACACGCCGCAGTCCAATCCCAGTAAGTGTGTGCAGATGCCATCTATCAGCGTGTGTGTGTGTCTTTCAGTGTGTGACAGGCAATTCAAGAAGTCCAGTGCTCTTTCTTGCATCTCGAGGGATCAGGTAACGCACATTATACATTAGTCAGGCTCTCCAATAAACTAATCATACACGCCAGTAAAGAAATATTGAGCTTTCAACTTCACCAGTGTCATTGATGTCATCTAAGTTAAAGACCAGTAATAAACTTTCACTGATTCCTGAGACTTATCTCTGGCACAAAATATCTGATGGTTTTATTCTGCAGATCAATAAACAGGATGTTATTTAACTTGATTTTTACACGCAATATTGCCACTAACAATAAGTCAAACCAATCGAGTTGTAATGTTTGTAAATGAGTTTGTTATGAGTTTTTCCAACAAAAAAAAACTTCATGCATTAAAATATCTTGAATGTAACTCGACACCCTCGCCTCATTTAGTATTCGCGTCTCTTTGAATATGCAAATGAGCCTTGCCTCCACTCACTCACTCAGAGATCCACTGGTTGACGATCACACGTTGATCTGATTGGTTACAAGGTGGTTTGTGACGTCAGAAACACCAAAGCGTGTTTTTGAGACTGTCTTTGGTTCACTGCAGTTTTAAGGGGGAAATACTCCGCAATGCTGTCCACTTATCAACGCACACACGGTGTGTGTTAAAGCGGATTAAACACACCACATACACACATAAACAACATTAAACACTGGATTTACACCACAGTGGGACTTTAACATTAAATAATAAATAATGTGTTTTTGAGCAAAGCGGTTGAGTGAATAATTCAATGACTTGTGTTGAAAGAGTCACAGTAATGGAATTAATATTTCCATTCTTCATAAACTTTAGCTTGTTTTGTCTTATGTCTCGAGAGAATCAGTTCAAGTCCATGTTATGTCTTGATATGTTGGTCATGTATTGTAAGCAGTTTCTAAATCTCCCCGTCTAGCGTTGGTACGCCGTGATTGGACGCACCCTGCGTACGCACGCCCTGATTGGTTCTCTGGCACCAGACGGCCAACAGGTATCAGAATCATTATGCTGGTCCATCCAGTTCAATAACATAACCCTCCAAAAGCAAACATTAAAGACGACATAAACGAAGGCTTTTAAATTCCGAGTGAATATCCATAAACTCATAATAATTCATGCTAATCCTCACTCCATCATGACATGAGGCCCAACCATGGCTTTCTGTGTTCAGATCATAGCCCCTCAGTGCCGAACACAGGCCATCACTGGAGCAGGACGACCCCTGCCGACCCCGCAGGTAAGGCCTTCGTGTCCATATACTGTAAATCCACTGCAGTTCCACAGGAGGATAACGAACAAACACATAAATCTGCATTATGGCCTCATAGTGTGCGCCGCACATGCCTGCTCACGCACCGCAGCATCATATCAGTGTTCCTACAGGATCTGCTACTGATTTATACACTTCCTTCATGTGGTTTGAATAGATCATGACATAAGCTTTCAAGAACGTTTAATAAATCCATCCCAATGTGCGGCCCATATGATATCATAAACATTCAGAGCGTGTGTTTCTGCCACATGACTTTATCTTTATCCTCCATGTCAGGAACATGCTCTTCATGTGCTTTTCAGCTTTTGAGTGTGTGGCTTGTTTTGCTAACACATTGACACAGGTATTATGGGTATGTTTTCTAACTAACCCCTCGTACACACACTGCCTCTGTCCTGCAGCGCTCGACCCGGCCTACCCCGAGCACCAGCACCCATATCACTTTGGACTCTTCTGTAAGTATTCTCCTTAGGGCTGTCAAATGATTAATCGCGATTAATCGCATCCAAAGTAAAAGTTTGTGTTTACATAATATATGTGGGTGCACTGTGTATAATTATTTAATATGTAAAAATACACACACATGCATGTATATTTAAGAAAAAAATATTATTTATATATAAAATATTGATATTTATATATAATATAAATATATATAAATCTATATACATGAAAATATTTCTTAAATATATACAAGCATGTGTGTGTATTTATATATTTAAAATAATTATACACAGTGCACCCACATATATTATCTAAACACAAACTTTTATTTTGGATGCGATTAATCGCGATTAATCATTTGACAGCCCTAATTCTCCTATTTTATTTTGGAGTAATGCAAAGTACAGGTGAAACTTGAAACATTAGAATATCGTGCAAAAGTTCATTTCTTTCAGTAATTCAACTAAAAAGGTGAAACTAATGTATTATATTGACCCATTACATGCAAAGTGAGATATTTCAAGCCTTTATTCGTTATGATTTTGATGATTATATCATCACAATTATAACAAATAAAGGCTTGAAATGTCTCACTTTGCATGTAATGTGTGAGTCTGGATTCATGAGAAGAAGTGTATGGGCCTGGGCTTTACTGTATGTGTAAGGCTCGTGGCTGATCTGGAGTCTGTTACTGGTGTTGCTGTAGTGGCTCACTGTGTGTGTGTGTGAAACTGGAGACTCATGTGTAGATGATTTGTGTTTCCAGCTCCTGAGCCAGAAGACCACAAGCCTCCGCCTGAGACGGGCCACAGCAGAGGTGTGTCACAAACACAAGCACTTTTATATACAAAAGCCCACAGTTCACTCACAATGCACACTATAGCCCAGTGTCTGCTTAAAGTGCACCTATTATGCTATTTTAACGTTCCTAATGTTATTTTGGAAATCTACGATACGTTTACATGAATCCAAGGTCAAAAAAACACACTAATGTCCTCGTGATCTCCACTGCAGCTTCAGCTCTTTCCTCTCAGTGTCTGAAACGCTTTGTTTGGAGATTCAGTCTTTCTAAGCCCTAATGCTCTGCTCTGATTGGTCAGAAAGCAAACGCTCATTATTATATCTGAATCTCAGCTCTTGATCACAGTGATACGAACAGTGACGATGGCGAGGGTTTCACCGTATCGATCTCAGAAAGCAGCATCTTCTCGACACGAGCCGAACTCCTCAGTCTCAGATACACTACAGTGTTTGAGGGCGGGGCTAAGAGACGCTGATCAGCCAATCGACACCAGAGGCTGAATTACTGACGACCCGAGACAAAAATCTGTTTACATTTATCTACAACTTTAATCTCTGAAGCGTTTACACTCACAAACATCTCTGTTACACACTCCAGGGAGGGAATATCATAATGGGGCACTTTAAGAAACTGTGATTGGATATTGGATGATTGGAAAGATTGTGTGATTAATCATTAATTAGTGTGTATTCCTGTCCCAGAGGCGCTGGTGGAGTCAAACCCATTCGACTCAGGTGAGGAAACTATCCACTCACTGAAGAGTTTATAAAAGCCTTTAAAGCAACACAAGCTCACTGGAAAAACTTGCCTATCCTTACACTTCACTGCACTTTCCAGCTGAAATCAACCCTAAATACAGCAAAACACCAACAAATTCAAAAAAAGATTATGATTACAGGGAAATATTACTGATTAATATAAACTTATTTTCATGCAGTTCCTTCCACAATACTTTGTTATAGTGTGTGATTTGTTAACGAATACATTGTGATGTTTGAATCCCATAAATAGCTGCATTTGTGTGGGTTATTCATCTAAGTGAGCTTGCTGTATCTCGGCTGGTCCAGCGCTCAGAGAAGCCTTCAGCAAGTGTGTGTTTCTCTCGGCTCTGTTTCGGTACACACATCGGTTGTAGGTGCAGTGTTATTCCCAAGTGTGACAGCGCATTCATCTTTTAACGCTGTATTTCCGAACAATCACCGTATATAAAGTTACAACATTCACAATCATCTGTTTGCGGGAATATTAAAGACTCTTTTGGACACTTCACTTTAAAAGTGCACTTTAAAAACTTCATTTTGCAGAAATGTTTTTGCGATGAGTGTGTTGCTTTATTACATGTTTTGCATTGAAGAGTTAAGTAACTTGATCGGCAGTTTCCAGTACCAGCTTCTAGTGGCCTTTCTCCTCAGGAATGTAGGCAAACTATTGATTTTAAATTTGGACTTGATAATATGGTCACACACTTGGTTCTTCACAGTACTATGGGTAAGGTACAGGGTTGATGTGTAACAGCAGCATCCTCTGATTTCCCAGGATTCTCCGCTCGAGGACACGAGTCATCAGCCAGAGCTCCTGACCTCAGCGGCCGGACTCGCGGAGACCCAAGTACAGTCCTCGACCCGACACTGATGATAACACACTGATCGCTTCCTTTCATGGCTCTCATTCGATTCCCATCCGTGTCTGCAGGTTGTAAAGTGGATATTGCGTTCCTCATGGATGGCAGCTGGAGTATTGGGAAACGGCGATTCAAGATTCAGAAAGACTTTCTCGTGGAGGTTTCCCAGGCTCTCAATGTGGGCGTGGACGGAGCCATGATGGGCATCATCCAATATGGGTAATAATCATCCAATACGGTAATAATCATACAATACGGGTAATAATCATCCAATACGGGTAATAATCATCCAATACGGGTAATAATCATCCAATACGGGTAATAATCATCCAATACGGGTAATAATCATCCAATACGGGTAATAATCATCCAATACGGTAATAATCATACAATACGGTAATAATCATCCAATACGGGTAATAATCATCCAATACGGGTAATAATCATCCAATACGGGTAATAATCATCCAATACGGGTAATAATCATCCAATACGGGTAATAATCATCCAATACGGTAATAATCATCCAAAACAGGTAATAATCATCCAATACGGTAATAATCATCCAATACAGGTAATAATCATCCAATACGGTAATAATCATCCAATACGGTAATAATCATCCAAACAGGTAATAATCATCCAATACGGTAATAATCATCCAATACGGTAATAATCATCCAATACAGGTAATAATCATCCAATACGGTAATAATCATCCAATACGGTAATAATCATCCAATACGGGTAATAATCATCCAATACGGTAATAATCATCCAATACGGTTAATAATACGGGTAACAATCATCCAATACGGGTAACAATCATCCAATACGGGTAACAATCATCCAATACGGGTAACAATCATCCAATACGGGTAACAATCATCCAATACGGGTAACAATCATCCAATACGGGTAATAATGTGTCCAATACGGGTAATAATCATATAACCATCTAATACGGTAATAATCATCCAATACGGATAATAATCATATAATAATCCAATACGGGTAATAATGTGTCCAATACGGGTAAAAATCATCCAATACGGGTAAAAATCATCCAATACGGGTAATAATCATCCAAGACGGGTAATAATCATCCAATACGGGTATTAATCATATAATCGTCCAATACGGGTAATAATGTGTCCAATACGGGTAATAATCATCCAATACAGCTAATAATCATCCAATACGGGTAATAATCATCCAATACGGGTAATAATCATCCAATATGGGTAACAATCATCCAATACGGGGAATAATCATATAATCATCCAATACGGGTAATAATGTGTCCAATACGGGTTATAATCATCCAATACGGGTAATAATGTGTCCCTGTACCAGAAAACAAACAGATGCTGAATGATTGTTAATGAGAAGAGTGAGGGACTGGTATTTAACCTAAAGCTAACATGAGCCCGTTACTATTCGCAAAATTACCAATAGAATGTGGTTTTAGCATAAATTAATTTCCCCTCAGAATCTGAATAAGAACAAGCTTTACTGCCATTTCTGTTCACACACACAAGGCATTTTCTTGGTAATGAAGCTTCCAGTTGTCACGAGCTGCTCCGACACAAGCAGGTTGAGGATCCAAACGCAGTATTTACTGAACAGATCCAAAGACATAATCCAAAGCACAGGCGAGGTCAAACACAGGCAGTCGTCCACGCAAACACAACACGGCAGGGAACACGGGAGAAAGAGCAATCCACAGGCAAACCAAGAGACGTGAAACCAAGGAGAATGCTGGGAATTGCAGTGTAACACTAAACAAGACTTTGCAGGGAATGCATGTGAAACGCCGGCTATTATAGTGTGAGTTGAAGAAGATAACGAGACACAGATGACTGTGGTAATGGACGAAGAGTCCGGGCGGTGTGTTATGGGAGATGTAGTTTGTGAGGGAATGACAGTAGTGTGATGTGCACACATAAACACAACACGACAAATAATACGATTAAAGAATACAAATATGGCTGTCTTAAGACACGGTTAGGTTAATCCGAATAGACTGTAATATTTACAGATTATTAACATATTACACACTTGTTTAGATAAAAGATCCACTACTGTTAGATACTGTAAGATTTTTTTTGTTTTTTCTCGTACAGTATAATCACCAAGGATGTATTTATTTGATAAAATACAGAATACAAAAATACAGTAAAGCAGTGTAATATTACTCCAGTGTGAATCATCTGTTCTCTATGTGAATATACAGTAAAGTGTCATTTATTCCTGTGATCATTACTCCAGTCTTCAGTGTCACATGACCCTTCACACATCACTCTAATATGAGGATCTGATGATCAAGAAGCACTTATGATTATTATCAGTCGTGCTGCTTCATATTTCGGTGGAAACCGTCAAACATTTTATTTTTCAGGATTCTTTTAATGAATAGAAAAATCAAACAAACCACATTTATTTGAAGTAAATTTTTTTTTGCAACATTATAAATGTCTTGACTGTAACTTCAATATGAATCTCTCTTGTTTTAAACCTTACTGATCCCAAAAGCTTGATTTGTTTTGAGTATAACGTGTCCTTTATTGAAGTCATCGGCTCGTGGAGTTTCAGTTCTGACCAGTAATCAGGAGATTTGCAGATTTGTACATCTCTAAATGAACTTACATGATGTCAAACACAATTGTACCAAAATATAACTGGCATGATGAATCATAAGCGTTTGATTTATGACCCAGGGATGATGCGGTCACAGAATTCAGCCTGAAACAGTACTCCAGCTCCAGCGACGTGAAGCCGGCCATCAGCAAGATCAACCAGAAGGGCGGCCTGTCACATGTAGGTGAGTGTGTGTGTATCCGAGATAACAGGGGGTTCACAACACACTTCCAAATAAGATCTAAATGTGAGCTGTGAAATTACAGGGCTGGTGCCACTCTGGTGTTTCTGACCAAATGCCTGAGGTTTATCCAACCTAGAGATTTGGTTGTATGGTTTGTGTTATAGATAGTGTCTCACTTTAATAAAACAGCAGCTGCCTGTAAAGTCAAAGATAGCCGAGGACACGGCATCATCTGCTTCGAGGAATCTGGGTGGATGAGGTTTAATCATCTTCTCTATATGATTGACTCAAACACGCTGGTTTGGACTCTGAAACCCCCGAGGACTGCAGTGACCACCAAACTCTCGGGACACTAAAAGCACACACTCAATGTGTCGTATATCGAGTGAAACGCTACTGGAATGAGAACACATGTGGGCGGGGCTTGATTGTGGTTGTGGTTTGCTATTGGCTGATCTCATGTGAGTGACAGGTTATAGCCCCGCCCACATCATCAGAGAAGAGATGCTACAAGAGGAACTGATTCTGATTGAAGATTACCAGGGACATGAATTTAATACGCAGATAAATCATTTAGCATAAACACTGCAATATTCAATAACAAACAGGAATTGTCCATTTTGGTTTCATGGGGACTTTAATGTTTAGCCTTCAGAGTCCACTGAGGGCAGCATTTCTAAAAACATTTAATTAAATCATCCAAGTTTGAATATTCAATTAAAGTTAGTGGAATAAAGTTTGAGTAACTGCTGCATTGATAGAGTTGTGCTGAGTCCCGGAGCGCCTGGGGCCGAGGCTGGGGGCGAACAGAGCTCGATTGAGACGCACAACTGTACATGTGTTGTGCTGACTCTGGCTCTGTGCTCTTTAAGGGAAGGCCCTCTCCTACATCAACAAGCACTTCTTCAGCGACGCCAATGGGAACCGGGGCGGGGCGCCCAACGTGGCGGTGGTGCTGGTGGACGGCTGGCCCACGGACCGGGTGGAGGAGGCGTCGCGGCTCGCCCGAGAGTCCGGCATCAACATCTTCTTCGTCACCATCGAGGGCCCAGATGACAATGAGAAACAGAACGTGGTGGAGCCCAACTTTGTTGACAAGGTATTAAAATGGGGGAGGGGGGGGGGTGCCGTGAGAAACGAGAAACGTTATCCCTCTGGTGTGTCGTTAGGGTTAGGGCTAGTATCGTGTTGTTCAAGGTCACAACAGACCAGAATTAATGTACTATATTTCATTTCACTGTTTTTTCTTTAACATTTTGTTTTTTAAGGGGATTTTAATTTACTAAACAATACAAAATTCTAAGTTATGTAACAAAACAATTTATAAAATATAAGAAAAAACTCTGATGATTTTTTTTAATTAATGCAGTATTTAAGGTTGAAATGGGGCAAAATCTGTTGAATGGAGGCAGATTAGTATCATGGCTTATTTCTGGCACCCGCCTCTGCACAGAATAAAACAATATAAAGATAATTGCAACTTTTTATCTCGCAAGTGAGTTTATAACTCGCAATTAAGAATTTATATTTTACAGTTCTGAGAAAAAAAATCGAAATTGTGACAAAACTGCTCTTCATTTTTACTCATAAAAGTGCATCTATCCACTTTCTATGCACTTAAATGATGGCTATATTACACTTTTATGATGGACAGATGCACTTTTGTGATGGACAGATGCACTTTTATGATGATAGATGCACTTTTATGATGCACAGATGCACTTTCATGATGGATAGATGCACTTTTGATGCACTTTTATGATGGACAGATGCACTTTTATGATGGAGAGATGCACTTTTATGATGGACAGATGCACTTTCATGATGGATAGATGCACTTTTATGATGGACAGATGCACTTTTATGATGGATAGATGCACTTTTATGATGGACAGATGCACTTTTATGATGGATAGATGCACTTTTATGATGGACAGATGCACTTTTATGATGGATAGATGCACTTTTATGATGGAGAGATGCACTTTTATGATGGACAGATGCACTTTAATGATGGATAGATGCACTTTTATGATGGATAGATGCACTTTTATGATGGACAGATGCACTTTTATGATGGAGAGATGCACTTTTATGATGGATAGATGCACTTTTATGATGGATAGATGCACTTTTATGATGGAGAGATGCACTTTTATGATGGATAGATGCACTTTTATGATGGACAGATGCACTTTTATGATGGAGAGATGCACTTTTATGATGGACAGATGCACTTTTATGATGGATAGATGCACTTTTATGATGGACAGATGCACTTTTATGATGGAGAGATGCACTTTTATGATGGACAGATGCACTTTCATGATGGATAGATGCACTTTTATGATGGACAGATGCACTTTTATGATGGAGAGATGCACTTTTATGATGGACAGATGCACTTTCATGATGGATAGATGCACTTTTATGATGGATAGATGCACTTTTATGATGGATAGATGCACTTTTATGATGGAGAGATGCACTTTTATGATGGAGAGATGCACTTTTATGATGGACAGATGCACTTTCATGATGGATAGATGCACTTTTATGATGGACAGATGCACTTTTATGATGGAGAGATGCACTTTTATGATGGACAGATGCACTTTTATGATGGATAGATGCACTTTTATGATGGAGAGATGCACTTTTATGATGGATAGATGCACTTTTATGATGGACAGATGCACTTTTATGATGGAGAGATGCACTTTTATGATGGACAGATGCACTTTCATGATGGATAGATGCACTTTTATGATGGATAGATGCACTTTTATGATGGATAGATGCACTTTTATGATGGTCAGATGCACTTTTATGATGGATAGATGCACTTTTATGATGGATAGATGCACTTTTATGATGGACAGATGCACTTTTATGATGGACAGATGCACTTTTATGATGATAGATGCACTTTTATGATGGACAGATGCACTTTTATGATGGATAGATGCACTTTTATGATGGATAGATGCACTTTTATGATGGTCAGATGCACTTTTATGATGGATAGATGCACTTTTATGATGGATATATGCACTTTTATGATGGACAGATGCACTTATATGATGATAGATGCACTTTTATGATGGACAGATGCACTTTTATGATGATAGATGCACTTTTATGATGGACAGATGCACTTTTATGATGATAGATGCACATTTATGATGGATAGATGCACTTTTATGATGGATAGATGCACTTTTATGATGGATAGATGCACTTTTATGATGGACAGATGCACTTATATGATGATAGATGCACTTTTATGATGGACAGATTATGATGGCTTGATGATGAGTAGAAAATGGGGTAATATTAATTTCGGGGTTAACTTTCTCTCTTGTTTTGTGTCGTAGGCTGTGTGCAGAACCAACGGCTTCTACTCGCTCCCGATCGCGAGCTGGTTCGCTCTGCGTAAAGCTGTTCAGCCTCTGGTGAAGCGTGTGTGTGACACCGACCGCCTGATGTGCAGCAAGACCTGTCTGAACGCCAACGACATCGCCTTCGTCATCGACGGCTCCAGCAGCGTGGGAACCGGGAACTTCCGCACCGTGCTCCAGTTCGTCGCCAACGTGACACGGGAGTTCGAGATCTCCGACACGGACACGCGCGTAGGAATCGTACAGTACACGTATGAGCAGAGGCTGGAGTTCGCTTTCGGACAGCACAACAACAAAGCCGACTTGCTGAACGCCATCAAGCGCATCAACTACTGGAGCGGAGGAACCAGTACGGGAGCCGCCATCACGTACGCCGCGGACCAGCTCTTCAGCAAATCCAAACCCAACAAGCGTAAGATCATGATCGTCATCACGGACGGACGCTCCTACGATGACGTGAGGGCCCCGGCGCTGGCGGTACATCGGAAAGGTGAGTGCGGCGAAACGCCTAGCGCGAGGTAGGACGGCGTAGGTTGACATTATCGAGTTTACAGACCAAAAAGGTGCAGAAAGGGATTTCTGATAAACGTTGTTGATTTCGAAATAACCAGAACAAACAAGCCCAGACCCAACTGGACCACACCCCTATCTTTCATAGCTCCGCCTCCACTTTCAGCTACTCGCTGCGTATCGAGAAGAAATAAAGCAACCTCGTGTCCGTTTTCAGGCCTTCAAGTTAACACCCGCAAACCCATCAGATGTGTGTGTATTTCAGCAGGGGTGTGTAACGCAGTCACTCCCACTAGACACATAATAAATATCTTACACAGTTCTCAATTGTAGTCATTTAAAAAGGCATCTCAAGTAATAAGGTGTAGTGTTGTCAAAAATATAGATTTTTCGATGCATTTTGATACTGGAAGAAACGTTTCAATACTCATTTTGCGCAGAGTACTACACCAGTGTCTCTTTCTCTCTCTCTTTGTCATCTCTTTGACAGCGAGTGACACACAACCCCGCCTCTCCTCACTCACTCCTTTCATATGCTCCAGATGAATATTGTTGGTGTCACAGGACTTGAATTTCGGCGTGGGATATCACATTTTACCCAGTCACACATATTTTCTGCTCACACCCATAGTTTGTGCACATAAAGCCACCTCTCAGTACTACATTTTGTTATTTTTTCTCAGCTTATTGTGCTTAAACTGTAAAATACACACAAAATCATGTCAAAATGCCAGTCATGGTGAGTATTCACTTAAGCACAGCCATTTCTGCTTTGTGAACGTAAACAGTTGAGAAAAGAAACGCATGTTTAACAGTATAATGGTTTCTTGCAAAAGAGTTAGTCAAGCCAAGTGACTGATTTTTGGGAATGTTGTACCAGGACCAGCCAAGGATGTAGATCTAGAGTCACATTAAACGTCATAATTCATAGGCTGTTGCTAAAATTTAGGCCCTGAATAATGGAAGTGCCCATTTCCGAGCATGTATTTGCGGTGTGATGTGATGTAAGTTGAAGTGTTTTCCTCTGCTGTCTCTCCCGCTCCAGGTGTGATCGCGTACTCCATCGGGATCGCCTGGGCAGCACAGGACGAGCTGGAATACATCGCCACTGACCCGGACAGAGAGCACTCTTTCTTTGTCGATGAGTTCGACAACCTCTACAAGTATGTATCAAAAATTATTCACAACATCTGCAACGAATTCAACTCCCAACCACGTAACTGAACCATTGAGGAATATCACCAGAAATCCAAGGAGCAAGTGCATTACCACACAGTTCCAGTACCAGTGTTACTGGCTTAGTGCTGTTAGAAGCGGGCAGCATGTTTTGATAGTTTGCTATTTACACAAAATACAGAGTGGAAATGGTCATTTAACAATGGCAGTGAATGTGTGTTCAGTGACTTTGGATCACTGTGTGACGGACTTGAATTGGTATGAGAGAAAACACATGCTTACAGTATTTGCATAGATTGTTTCATTTAAAGATTATTTATATTTTACTTGCTAAACACAATAATATGAAAAATGACATAATATCTTTTTTCAAAAGAACTGTCTGCATAAGATAGAAGTGCCAAGCAAAGAAAATGTTTGTTTATTGTAAATGAAAAATCTTTTTAAATGATGTGCTAAACCAATGGGATTTGGCAGATGTTCAGAAGACAGGATTGTTAATGCATGCATGAACTGACTGATGTTACTGTAATGTACAAGATATTTGTCGAGGCACAAAGGTGACCAGTATTGGAGTATTATGACTGTTGTTAAAGGAAGTTACAGAAAATACAAGAAGAAAGGCAACATTCAGAAAGCTCTTATCCATTCGAACAGATGTTCATCATAGACCTAAAAAGTTTTTTACTTGTCATTTTAAATTCATATATTGTAATTTTTGTATTTGTATATAAAAATGCTTGTATTTTTGTTTAAGATGACACAATTTATCCAATATTTTAATGAAATTTTTAATAAAATGATTATTGAAACCCAGCTAATTCATGGATTTGGACTGAAATGTTAGGTGTCTGGGAGAGAATATCTTTAAACTCTTGATAATTATTTAGGGTAATAAATCTGTCAAGCCATAGTATGCAAGCAAATGTGTTTGTTTCTGTTGTTGTTGTTCTTAACACTGCAGGCACACATGACGAGTAGATTTATATGCTGAGATTTATTCCAAAGAATAAAGTCAATACATTCATGTAACTCATGGCCAATAGTGGTAAGTTAAATGAAGTTCAAAATGTAGGTTTGGGACAAGGTAACGGTGGCCGTCCCAGAGCTGCCGGCTCTCCCAGACAAGGTAACGGTGGCCGTCCCAGAGCTGCCTGCTCTCCCAGACAAGGTAACGGTGGCCGTCCCAGAGCTGCCTGCTCTCCCAGACAAGGTAACGGTGGCCGTCCCAGAGCTGCCGGCTCTCCCAGACAAGGTAACGGTGGCCGTCCCAGAGCTGCCGGCTCTCCCAGACAAGGTAACGGTGGCCGTCCCAGAGCTGCCGGCTCTCCCAGACAAGGTAACGGTGGCCGTCCCAGAGCTGCCGGCTCTCCCAGACAAGGTAACGGTGGCCGTCCCAGAGCTGCCAGCTCTCCCAGACAAGGTAACGGTGGCCGTCCCAGAGCTGCCTGCTCTCCCAGACAAGGTAACGGTGGCCGTCCCAGAGCTGCCTGCTCTCCCAGACAAGGTAACGGTGGCCGTCCCAGAGCTGCCAGCTCTCCCAGACAAGGTAACGGTGGCCGTCCCAGAGCTGCCGGCTCTCCCAGACAAGGTAACGATGGCCGTCCCAGAGCTGCCGGCTCTCCCAGACAAGGTAACGATGGCCGTCCCAGAGCTGCCGGCTCTCCCAGACAAGGTAACGATGGCCGTCCAGAGCTGCCGGCTCTCCCAGACAAGGTAACGGTGGCCGTCCCAGAGCTGCCTGCTCTCCCAGACAAGGTAACGGTGGCCGTCCAGAGCTGCCGGCTCTCCCAGACAAGGTAACGGTGGCCGTCCCAGAGCTGCCGGCTCTCCCAGACAAGGTAACGGTGGCCGTCCTAGAGCTGCCTGCTCTCCCAGACAAGGTAACGGTGGCCGTCCCAGAGCTGCCTGCTCTCCCAGACAAGGTAACGGTGGCCGTCCCAGAGCTGCCAGCTCTCCCAGACAAGGTAACGGTGGCCGTCCCAGAGCTGCCTGCTCTCCCAGACAAGGTAACGGTGGCCGTCCCAGAGCTGCCGGCTCTCCCAGACAAGGTAACGGTGGCCGTCCCAGAGCTGCCGGCTCTCCCAGACAAGGTAACGATGGCCGTCCCAGAGCTGCCGGCTCTCCCAGACAAGGTAACGGTGGCCGTCCCAGAGCTGCCGGCTCTCCCAGACAAGGTAACGATGGCCGTCCCAGAGCTGCCGGCTCTCCCAGACAAGGTAACGGTGGCCGTCCCAGAGCTGCCTGCTCTCCCAGACAAGGTAACGGTGGCCGTCCCAGAGCTGCCGGCTCTCCCAGACAAGGTAACGGTGGCCGTCCCAGAGCTGCCGCTCTCCCAGACAAGGTAACGGTGGCCGTCCCAGAGCTGCCGGCTCTCCCAGACAAGGTAACGGTGGCCGTCCCAGAGCTGCCGGCTCTCCCAGACAAGGTAACGGTGGCCGTCCCAGAGCTGCCTGCTCTCCCAGACAAGGTAACGGTGGCCGTCCCAGAGCTGCCGGCTCTCCCAGACAAGGTAACGGTGGCCGTCCCAGAGCTGCCGGCTCTCCCAGACAAGGTAACGGTGGCCGTCCCAGAGCTGCCTGCTCTCCCAGACAAGGTAACGGTGGCCGTCCCAGAGCTGCCAGCTCTCCCAGACAAGGTAACGGTGGCCGTCCCAGAGCTGCCTGCTCTCCCAGACAAGGTAACGGTGGCCGTCCCAGAGCTGCCGGCTCTCCCAGACAAGGTAACGGTGGCCGTCCCAGAGCTGCCTGCTCTCCCAGACAAGGTAACGGTGGCCGTCCCAGAGCTGCGGCTCTCCCAGACAAGGTAACGGTGGCCGTCCCAGAGCTGCCGGCTCTCCCAGACAAGGTAACGGTGGCCGTCCCAGAGCTGCCGGCTCTCCCAGACAAGGTAACGGTGGCCGTCCCAGAGCTGCCTGCTCTCCCAGACAAGGTAACGGTGGCCGTCCCAGAGCTGCCGGCTCTCCCAGACAAGGTAACGGTGGCCGTCCCAGAGCTGCCGGCTCTCCCAGACAAGGTAACGGTGGCCGTCCCAGAGCTGCCGGCTCTCCCAGACAGGTAACGATGGCCGTCCCAGAGCTGCCGGCTCTCCCAGACAAGGTAACGGTGGCCGTCCCAGAGCTGCCGGCTCTCCCAGACAAGGTAACGATGGCCGTCCCAGAGCTGCCGGCTCTCCCAGACAAGGTAACGATGGCCGTCCCAGAGCTGCCGGCTCTCCCAGACAAGGTAACGATGGCCGTCCCAGAGCTGCCGGCTCTCCCAGACAAGGTAACGGTGGCCGTCCCAGAGCTGCCGGCTCTCCCAGACAAGGTAACGGTGGCCGTCCCAGAGCTGCCGGCTCTCCCAGACAAGGTAACGGTGGCCGTCCCAGAGCTGCCGGCTCTCCCAGACAAGGTAACGGTGGCCGTCCCAGAGCTGCCGGCTCTCCCAGACAAGGTAACGGTGGCCGTCCCAGAGCTGCCGGCTCTCCCAGACAAGGTAACGGTGGCCGTCCCAGAGCTGCCGGCTCTCCCAGACAAGGTAACGGTGGCCGTCCCAGAGCTGCCGGCTCTCCCAGACAAGGTAACGGTGGCCGTCCCAGAGCTGCCGGCTCTCCCAGACAAGGTAACGGTGGCCGTCCCAGAGCTGCCGGCTCTCCCAGACAAGGTAACGGTGGCCGTCCCAGAGCTGCCGGCTCTCCCAGACAAGGTAACGGTGGCCGTCCCAGAGCTGCCGGCTCTCCCAGACAAGGTAACGGTGGCCGTCCCAGAGCTGCCTGCTCTCCCAGACAAGGTAACGGTGGCCGTCCCAGAGCTGCCGGCTCTCCCAGACAAGGTAACGGTGGCCGTCCCAGAGCTGCCGGCTCTCCCAGACAAGGTAACGGTGGCCGTCCCAGAGCTGCCGGCTCTCCCAGACAAGGTAACGGTGGCCGTCCCAGAGCTGCCGGCTCTCCCAGACAAGGTAACGGTGGCCGTCCCAGAGCTGCCTGCTCTCCCAGACAAGGTAACGGTGGCCGTCCCAGAGCTGCCGGCTCTCCCAGACAAGGTAACGGTGGCCGTCCCAGAGCTGCCGGCTCTCCCAGACAAGGTAACGGTGGCCGTCCCAGAGCTGCCTGCTCTCCCAGACAAGGTAACGGTGGCCGTCCCAGAGCTGCCGGCTCTCCCAGACAAGGTAACGGTGGCCGTCCCAGAGCTGCCGGCTCTCCCAGACAAGGTAACGGTGGCCGTCCCAGAGCTGCCGGCTCTCCCAGACAAGGTAACGGTGGCCGTCCCAGAGCTGCCGGCTCTCCCAGACAAGGTAACGGTGGCCGTCCCAGAGCTGCCGGCTCTCCCAGACAAGGTAACGGTGGCCGTCCCAGAGCTGCCGGCTCTCCCAGACAAGGTAACGGTGGCCGTCCCAGAGCTGCCGGCTCTCCCAGACAAGGTAACGATGGCCGTCCCAGAGCTGCCGGCTCTCCCAGACAAGGTAACGGTGGCCGTCCCAGAGCTGCCTGCTCTCCCAGACAAGGTAACGGTGGCCGTCCCAGAGCTGCCGGCTCTCCCAGACAAGGTAACGGTGGCCGTCCCAGAGCTGCCGGCTCTCCCAGACAAGGTAACGGTGGCCGTCCCAGAGCTGCCGGCTCTCCCAGACAAGGTAACGGTGGCCGTCCCAGAGCTGCCGGCTCTCCCAGACAAGGTAACGGTGGCCGTCCCAGAGCTGCCTGCTCTCCCAGACAAGGTAACGGTGGCCGTCCCAGAGCTGCCGGCTCTCCCAGACAAGGTAACGGTGGCCGTCCCAGAGCTGCCGCTCTCCCAGACAAGGTAACGGTGGCCGTCCCAGAGCTGCCAGCTCTCCCAGACAAGGTAACGGTGGCCGTCCCAGAGCTGCCTGCTCTCCCAGACAAGGTAACGGTGGCCGTCCCAGAGCTGCCGGCTCTCCCAGACAAGGTAACGGTGGCCGTCCCAGAGCTGCCGGCTCTCCCAGACAAGGTAACGGTGGCCGTCCCAGAGCTGCCTGCTCTCCCAGACAAGGTAACGGTGGCCGTCCCAGAGCTGCCGGCTCTCCCAGACAAGGTAACGGTGGCCGTCCCAGAGCTGCCTGCTCTCCCAGACAAGGTAACGATGGCCGTCCCAGAGCTGCCTGCTCTCCCAGACAAGGTAACGATGGCCGTCCCAGAGCTGCCGGCTCTCCCAGACAAGGTAACGGTGGCCGTCCCAGAGCTGCCGGCTCTCCCAGACAAGGTAACGGTGGCCGTCCCAGAGCTGCCGGCTCTCCCAGACAAGGTAACGGTGGCCGTCCCAGAGCTGCCTGCTCTCCCAGACAAGGTAACGATGGCCGTCCCAGAGCTGCCTGCTCTCCCAAGCCCTCACTTTCAAAAGTGAGTAAGCCCTCACTTTCAGTCTATCCCCTGTCTTACACTGTTGTTGTTTGTCATTAGAGTTTAGTTGCTTGTGTTCCCTTCTTCTGTGTATCCCGCAGAATTCCTTGAAACAGGATGTAACCTAGTCTTACATTATTTCATCATGGTTTTACTTTATTAAATTTACTTTATACTTAAATATAAAATAAATAATAAGATGTTTTGTTGTCAATTAGTTGTCAAGTTTAAGTCAATTATATTTTGTGCTTCCACAATTCACATTGCCTCAATAAGTTGGGCTATATAGAATAGAATAGAATAGAATAGAATAGAATAGAATAGAATAGAATAGAATAGAATAGAACAAATTAACATACTGGTTATACTTGCAGAACAATTAATAAAAGTCTTGCAAAACAATGTAAAAGTACAAAATGTAGCCTTGGCTTTCTTCATTCCATCAAAGTTTTGCTCAATTTTTTTGCAATTTTAATATAAGATAAATAATGCCTTGCTGTAGAATTTTTACTGCCATTCCTTTTTTTAATGAATGTTAAAGTCAATTTTATTTAGTGCTTTCACGATTCACGTTGGTTCAATATGCCGTGCTATTGGGAATAGAATAGAATAGTTGGGCAACATCAATGATATACTGCTTATAACAGACTCTCAGGACGTGACTGTCCTCTGGTGGCCTGGAAGATGAACTGCTCTGACCCTCAGGGGCAATACTAGCACATATTCAACACATGCTTATGCTTGTTCGTCCACAGGAGCCCTGTATAACTCTACAGTCGCATTAATGAAAGATGAATCCACTGAATACAACAATGAAGGGTTCGTCTATGTTCTTGTCTCTGGTACAAATGATATCTGTGAGTAATGCTTGTCGTGTCATTGGTGAGAGTGCAGAACATGAACCTCTGTGATTACACCACATTAATTGTCTGCTAGTTTACATCTACATTTCACAATAAAACGCCATTGTCAAAGGGTAGAGAGATGAATGTCCTGCCATTACTCACACTCAAAAACAAACCATTAACTCTTTCATGGTCGAAATAATTGGAATTTTCTCAGAAAAGTCTGTGTGAAAAGACGGTGATGTTAATTGAGGAAGAGTAGAAAGATCATGATCTAGGTGAAAAAGTCAACTCAGTAGGTTTGGACAAAGTGTCTTTCACTGAATATATAATGAATGGAATTCTCATATTACTGTATACTGAGAAGTTTAACTGTGCTGGAAAACCTTGTGTTTTTAGCTGATTGTCATGAAGGCAGAATAGATTTGCAGCCTCAGAAAAAGACAGACACAGATGAAGAACAGGTAGCAGTTTGACTGGGGTGAAAAGATCCAAAAAATAGCTGAAACCACATCATCATCATCATCATCGCCAGGGTGATAGCTCAAATACTCACAGAAGAAAGATTCAATATGTGAAGCATGATGTATTTGTGATTAGTGGATTCAGACACTGGGAAAAGGCACTAAATGTGTTTCACAAACATGATCACACACAAAGATTGAGTTTGTCTCCTGGTGAAGGCTAATGCACTAGAAGCTGACTGAAGCAGCAAATCCTGATGAAATAACACAAGCAGGCGAGTACATGTGATGTGTTTTTATATCGAATTAAAGAAGTTTGAAATCTCCCATCATGCCTTGTCTCGTCTGGTCAGGACTCGGTGTACAGCGCCCCCTGGTGGACACAGTTGTGCTACACTCCTGATGCTCCTAAAGAGATAGTCACTGTTCTTCTAATTCTGTGGCTCTCATTTTTCTAACTTTTTAACTAAGTAGTTACATGTGAATATGTCATATTTGTCTATCATTGTATTTTGCTAAACGTCAAAAGCAAACAATAACAACAACAACAACAAAACACATCCAGGTTAATATTTATTTCTAGACTTAGGCTATTTTAAAAATATAGGAATCATTTTTTTTCACAGCTTTTTTTTTATTGGATCAATTCGAATACTTATGAACAATTATTTTAATATAGGCTACTTTTATTAAAACGTAAAATGATCACCTTCAATCTCATGTATGCAAATTCAAATCAGACCAAATATACACTAATGTAGCGTTAATCTGTCAGCAATAAGAAAGACAGCAGGGAAGGACCGAGAATGGGAACGAATGGGAATGAATGCCATCCATGCAATAAAACATTCTCGACATTATCACACTTATAAGATCTTAAAATAATGCGACAAAGGTTTTAGAAGAAACATAGGCTATGATATGGACGTTGAGGCGACCAAAATAATTCAAGATGTATTAAAATAAATTTTTAAAAAAAAATACTTTCGAGCTGAAAATATCATTTATTTGTAAAACTATTTATTTGCAACGTTCCCACTAGCTACACTCATGATTTAAGCTATTTGCAATAGGCTGGACTACTTGTCTAATCTGCCGAAAACACGTGTGTAATACCGCGCACGACGAAGGCGATAATACCTTTAGTACAAAACCCAAACCAGGAAACACACAACCACATATCACGGATAACTCAAATAACGCAAGACAAGGAACAGAAAACTTTCATTGGGAAAACTGGAGAGAATTCAGATTTCTCTTTCTCTGTTCAATCACGTCACGCGACGACAACAACTAGACGATCATTTCCTCGCTTTAAATATGTTTAATATTAATTTAAGTGAAATATTAATTCATTAAGAGACTGAGATAAATAACATTGTATTGTATTATGTGTTAAAAATAAGTTCACCCAAAAATGAAAATTTCATTATTTATTTAGGCTATCATCATGTCAGTGCAAACCTGTGTGAATTTCTTTCTTCTATATAATATAAATGGAGAAAAATCTGTTGTTGTTTTTTTTTCTCCATACATTAGAAGTCAACATGACCCAAAATGATTTGTTTACGACCTTCTTTAAAATATCAACTTTTGTGTTTGGAACGACATGACGGAGAGTAAATGATTTAATAGCAGTAAACTTTACAGTGGATTTTCCTTCAGCAGTATCACTTTAAATTTATTTTACTCATAGATATTTTATTGATTTAATATTGTAAGAGATTTTTATTCCAATAAAAATATTGGGGAATATATAAAGTTTAAATACACACACACACACACACACACACACACACACACACACACACACACACATATATACATATACTGTATATACTGTGAATATATATATATATATATATATATATATATATATATATATATATATATATAGTTTCTACATGTTTGAATGACGAAAAAAACTCTGTTTAAAGTAGGCTACATAAAAAGCTGAATTTATCTGCATGTAAAGTGGAGGCCACAGCTGGACGAGAGTAGCGTATGACATCTGGATCTGGTTAGCTGGTCATAGGAAGCAGCTGTTATCTTTTGGGAGCTGGTTTCGACACCGCATTCCCTTCTTTCTCACACTTCACAATCTCTCCTTCTCTCTTCTCATGCTTCTTCTTTCCTAAACCCCAGTAGTTTTATGTGCAGTTGAGGGATGTGTTACAGCACTGACGTGTGTTCTTCTCAACTCTTCATGAAGCTGCCCATTGTTTCTGTTTTCTGAGCACAGATCTGACCTCTTTTCCCAAACATCCTGTAGTGACGCCCCTCCTTCCCTCCCTCTGTTTTCTTCTCTTGTTCCTCTTCTGCTCTTGCACAACTTCCTTGTTTTCATCTTGGTGGTTCACTACAGACACATGCAGGTAACTGACTAGCTCTCTCCTTCACTGGTTCATTAGTTGCTTGTTTTTGTTCTCACCGCATGCTCATGAACTTCAGTTGCAGTTTACTGAAATGTATTTCTTAAATATAGGAGTTATATGTTAAATATAGGAGACTTGATACAAATTGACTGGCAGACAGAAAATGAAAATGCTTTAAAGGGATAGTTCACTTTGAAATTAATTTTTGGTATGTTTTATCTCACCTCAAGGGCATCCAAGATGTAGGTGTCTTTGTTTCCACAGTATTTTCAATTTTGATATTTTTAGGTCAAAGCGTTCTTGTCTGTCAGTCATATAATGCAGGTCTATGGTCACCACCTCAAAGAGCAGCACAGAGAAGTCTAAATTAAACATGATTTAATGACTCGTAAATGTAAGTACACATTGATGACCTAAGACACGAAACGAGCGGTTTGTGTGAGAAATCAAACAGTATTTAAATCGTTTTTACCTCTTGTAAGCACAGTCAAGTCCAAGTGATCTGAGGGCGTGGGTGCTGCGTTCTGCACAAGGAAAGGCCTTGAGTAAAGCTGTGATTTGTGCTGCAGGTATGGTGGAGGGTCCAGCAACCACAGGAGCATCGGAGCCGATCAGTGTGGTGACGGGCGGCAGTAAACCTGTGCACCGCTTCCTCAAAGGACAACCCATGTGTATCGGAGTGAGACACAACACCATCCTTTCAGATGAAGAAAACTATTCAAGCACAGACCAATCAGGACTCATCCAAATAAATAAACCTAATTCAAAGGGGAATCAATATTATTTTTCAAACCCCACTCACAAATATGTTTGCTAGCTTTAATCAAATACTCACAAAATTTCACGGTGTCACTTTATTTTGATACACATTCTGTTGACTTAAGTAAAGTCGCAACTACTTGCCTACTAGTTCTCATTAGAGTGTTAGTAGAGTATTAGTAGACTGGTAGGGTTAATAGTAGTAGAATAAGTTGAAATGTAGTTGCAAAGTTACTTAGTAGAATATCTGTTGCATGGGGAGCATCACAATAAAGAGTTCCCTTTCGTCCTGGGATCTCCGACGTGTTGTCTGGGAAGTTCCCTGACGAATTCCAACTGCCTTCAAGAGAATTAAAAACGAGCCAATAGACATTGGCATGCAAGATTTGCATTCCGCGAGCCGCTTACCTGCATGGGTATAAAGGCGGAAGTAAACATTGCATGACGCTTTTCACTTCGGAGTCTCACAGAGTGTTCTGCTGAACCACTGCTGTTTGGAGAAGAAAGACGAGTCTTGGGAGAAAGAAGATCCTCTCGGTGTTGCTGGTGTGACGGCGCTTCAGCGGCCATCGTGACTGAGTGGAGCATGCGGGTTGCAGTTTCGCCGTGATCTGCCGCGGTGATCGCTTGGCGTGTGAGAGCACTTTTTTTCTTTCTTTCTAAAAGAGCTTCGCGGGTGTGTCAGGATGTCGTCTCACCCGTGCGTGTCTGGATATGGTTGGCTTCTCCCTCAGGAAGATGGCCACAAATACTGTGGATGAGTCATGTTCTCATTGCGGTCAAGAATGAGAGCCCTGAAACATTTGGGAGTGCCTTCAGATAATACTGAGTTCATCTGCAGGTTCAGTTTAGCAGGCGACTACTTCAGTGATTCCTGTTGGTGAGCGGATGAGGATTACCATGAAAAATGTTCCAATTGGTGAAAGATCCTATCGGGCTTCTCTACTAGCTTGTTCCCATTGGCGCTTCCGGTGGAGCGGTCGGAGCCCCTTCGTGCGGTTCCGGTTGTCTCCTTCGGGGTGCCGCCTGAGGATCAGATGTCGATCGTGGCATCGGAGGGAGAGCGGTCATCATCTGGTGATTACTCGCCGGGACTACTGCCTTCAGGTGTGATGCCTCTGGCTGAGCCGGACCTTGAGATGGCTGCTATGCTTGAATGGGCGGCCGTGAATGTCGGGCTTGTGTGGAACCCTTCACTGGGTCCCGAAACTTTGCGGCTGCATGATTGGTGTCTTGAGGCCGGCCGTTGCCTCAGGGCCTACTCCAGTACTTTTCTTCCCGGAAGTGCATGAGGAGCTGAGGAAGTCTTGGCTGGCCCCTCTGGCAGCCAGGCGTTGGCAACCTCGCTCCTCCTTCCTCACCACCCTTGATGGCAGAGTGGCGCACGTTACGAGGGAATCCCTCCAGTGGAGCGGTCAGCCGGTTGGGGCTTCAGGTCAACTGGGACAAGAGCAAACTCTCCCCCATGCAGAGGATCTCTTATCTCGATATGGAGTTGGACTCAGTTGCACAGATGGCGCGCCTCATGGAGGAACGCATCCAGTCAGTGCTCACCTGCCTCAGGTCCTTTCTAGGCAGGACAGCGGTTCCACTGAAACAATTTCAGAGGCTCCTGGGGCATATAGTGGCCGCAGCCGTAGTAACGCCGCTCGGCCTGTTACATATGAGACCGCTTCAGCTGTGGCTTCACGATCGAGTCCCGAGGTGGACGTGGCAGAGTGGCACGTTCCAGGTCAAAATCACCCCGCACTGTCGCCAAACCTTCTCCCCATGGTCGGATCCTGCGTATATCTTCAGGCCAGAGTGTCCCTAGTCCAGGTTTCCTGGCATGCTGTGGTTTTCACAGATGCCACGCCATGGGGTGGGGGGCCACGTACAAAGGGCATTGCAGTCTCGGCCCCAGCTGCATTGGCACATCAACTGCCTAGAGTTGCAAGCAGTACACTTAGCCTTGTATTGCCTCAAGGGGCTTCTCAAACACAAGCACGTACTGGTCTGTATGGACAGCGGTGATCGATGCGTGCATCAACCGACAAGGTGGTCTACGTTCCCGTCGCATACATTTCTTAGCCTTGCTCAAGGGGCTTCTCAAGCACAAGCACCCATAATGCCACGAGCAGTTCAGCAGTGTCATCCCCTTGACAGACTCGTTCTGTTGTCCCTGTTGAGTATGCTCTCACTTTCCTTGGATTGGGACTACCTCAGGGATGTTTCAGATATGTTTCACTATCCCTTTGGGCTAGTACATATGTGTATTCCAGGCCTTCACCAGGCAGCTGGCTTCCCTTCCCTTTTTTACGGGTCTGAAAGTCGATTAAAACTCTCATGAGAGTTAGTTTATATATAGTTGCAAATTTACTTATAATCAACCGAATATTCAAAAGGGACCATCAAAATAAAGTGTTACCATGTTAGGTCATAGTAGTTAAAGACACCTAATATAAAGTGTGACCAAACATGTGAATTGAACTCACAGAGATTTTATAATAGTTGCAGGATGTGTGAGTCTTCACAATGGAAACCTTGTGAAATATTGGCACTTATTTGAAAAGAATCTTTGACAATATATCTCTATGTAAAATGAATATTAACAGCTGTTTGATTGCATTTTACAAATGTGCAAAAGTAACAAACATTACTACAATATTTATGAAACGCAAAAAACATGTTATAGCAAAAATGGAATAAGGTCGCATGACCTTGTGCCAGTCCCCCATCACTGATGAAAATGAGCAATATAACTGAGCAACGATTTTCTGGGAGATTTCACATGTGATTGTCCATTTCCACATGTCCGGTGTAAGACTGTGCTGGTGATGATGGCCGTATGCATGATCATGTTTGGATTCGCCATGGATGTGCAGTCAGATGCGATGACCTCCGCAGACATGTACACCCCCTTCTGGCTCGCCATCCTGGTATGTGCTCTTGTGACTATATGAGCGTGTTTTTGTTCTTTCATTACTTCTAAGAAAACTGCAAAGCCCACAACCAACTACAACTAATGAACTACACCTCTACAAAACCACTTTTTTATTTATATTTGTCCTTTAAATTTAGTTGGCAAGTATCATGCCCTTTTCATTCATTTTAGTTCATTTTACAATTTAACTGAAATGGCATATCATGTAAGTTTAGTAAAAATACCACTTCACTCACAACAATTTGCAAAATGCAAAAAAGTTTCAGTCATTTAACAAATGTTAACCAATTTTAAAAAAGAGTAAACATTAAAGCAAATGCATAACCATTATACATCTAAACAATTGATCAAATTCGAATGCAAAATGTGTAAACCTGAGATCCTGAAAAAACATTGTGACTATAAATTATCTACATTTTATACTGTTGTGCTTTATTCATTCTTTATGCACTTCAAGTAATTAATTCACTTTAAAAGATAAACTGTGTGAATAGCTGTATTATCATGAGTATGGTAAAAGTTGAACACTAAATGTCTTACCTTTTTTGCAGTTCTTTATCTGTGGCGTTTTGTATATACTGTGTGAACACAACCCCTCCAAAAAGATTGTAAGTATCTTTATGTTTCACTGTTTGTACTCATCAATAATTTTGAGAATGCATGTGTCTAAACTACACAATTTTCTCTATTTAAAGTGTAATATTAAAATATTAGTTCGCCTCAAAATTAAAATTTCCTAATAATTTACTCACCCCAATGCCATCCAAGATGTCTTTCTTTCCTCAGTGAAAGAGAAAATACATTTTTTAGGAAACCTTTCTGGATTTTTCTTTGAATAATGAACTTCAATGGACACCAACATTTTGAAGACAAAATCAATGCAGTTTAAAGTGTTTTAATGGGCTGTGCACGAGCACTGCTGAGGAAGAGGGTCTTATTTATTTATTTATTTATTTGTTTATTTGAAAAGGGACAATGTACACTAATCAACATTCACAACAAATGTAAGTGTACCCGAGTTAGCCACAGGCTAGTTTTCATCGGCAGTCCCCTTGCCAGATGTTACTAGGCATCCTAAGATAATAAATAATAACAATGCAATACAGTTCAATATACAATAAACAAAAAGTAAAAAGAATAGACTGTGTTAAAATCACAAATAATCAAATAAACATGAGATATAAAATATAATTAGATGTTAATAAACGATACAATTATTGTTGATGAATTGGACCCACATCAATGTTGACAGTGTTGATTTTCAATAAGCCATTTCTTAACATTAATCTTAAATGAGTAATAAGGTGTAGACTCTCTAATTAGTGGGGGTATTGAGTTCCATTCATGCGAAGCAGTAAATGAAAAGACAGCCTGACTGAATGCAGTTTTTTTAAGTGGGATTATACAGTCTCTCCTAGCTGCACCTCTTGTAACTCTGTTTGTATTTGATTTAAAAGTGATAAGGCCAAATAAAGGAGGAGGAGCTAAGCAGTGCATGATCTTATAAACTAAGCAGACATTTCTGTATTTTATTAGGTTATCCCAACTAAGCAATTTATACTTCTGTAAGATATGGCAATGGTGATGACGAAATGACTTTTTATCTAGAATTTTAAGTGATTGTTTAATCGTCTTATCTAGCGAAACGATCATTCGCCCACCCCACCCCACCCCCCACAAAAAAACCTGGGTGTTTAAAGTCCCTGTAAAGTCAAAATTAAGTATGTGTTCTGAGTTTGTCACACCACAGAAAAATGTGATATTAGCCACCCAGCCAAATTTGAATGATAAAAAAGCCGGCAAGTACATAAAATAAGCTATCAAAATCATGAAAAAATGAGCAGTTATCTCTGTTCTTAAACGCTGGGGGCGTGTCCGCTGGCTGCGTGGAAGCCACGCCCACTGGCGGGAAAGCTGTCGACGGTGATATTAGCTGAAACTGCTTTCGGGACGGGAGGATGAACACTGAGGCGGGAGATAGTCGGTCCGGCCCCGTTCACCAGTAACAGCGGATTATCAGTGAATAGTTGTCTCTGAGGAAAGTTTATAAAACGATCCAGTGTAAAATGATCACTACAGAGGCGGGTGTTGCTGTCGGTGATCCTCAGCTCTTCATCAAGGTTGGTTCTCTAAAAACCTCTTCTTGATGTGATCGTTTTTAGGGAATTTAAATGAAGATACCGATCTGTTTTGTACATGATTGCATTCAGGTAGTAGCCTGTGCATTTCTGTAGGCATCGCTAGCTAGAAAACTGTAGGCTCAGCTGTAGTAACTAATTGTACTGACAGTCACTCGCGATTGAGCGGTGAATGCGAATGTGCTCGGGGAGTGTTATTGTGTGTTAGGGGAGAGATCAGACTCTGTGCGTCATCAAATAGGGGCGTGTCCAGGAGCTCATGGGCTCCAGTGCGTCATCGAGCCCTGTTTTAGCCCCGCCCAAACAATCCGTAAAATTGCAATGGTGAAAAACTGTTTAATGGTCTAACTGCACATTTCAGTTCTTCACAGTTCACAGTCTTTGTAATATGTTTTAGCAATACATATGCAACATTTATAACATGTTTAGAACTTTTTTGTAGAATTGCCTTTACAGGGACTTTAAATCTCATTGAGCGTGACCATTCCAACGTGATGATGACATAGTTCCTGGCACATTGCAGATCAGCTCAATCCGAACAATTGTAGTTAAAAAGTATATATATATATATATACTGTATATATATGTGTGTGTTTTTTTAATGACCTGAGCTGATCTTCCTCAGCTCCGATCGTGCACAGCCCGTTGAAGCACTTCATAGACCTTTGAAACTGCATTGATTTGGACTTCAAAACGTTGATGTCCATTGAAGTTCATTATTCAAAAAAAAATCCAGAAATGTTTTCCTCAAACATTTATTAGAAAAATTATTAGAAAATTTTCATTTTGAGGTAAACTAATCCTTTAATATTTTGAAACGTGTTTGATATTTTGTTTTCGCATTGATGTTTTCTGAACTGACTGCTCCCAGATCACAGCCAGCCTTGCTTTGAGCATCATCTCCACCCTTGGAGTGTTCTTCGGTTGTGTGGGGTTCGTCAGAGCCATCGTTGGGATCCATGACACATTTTGGAGCCATTTTGCTGAAAATCAAACAGTGGAGGAGAGACAACATATGGAACAACATTATGTAAGGGTTTTTATTGATTTAATTTTATTGATTTAATACTACCCGGTCATTAATGAATAACTAAAGAGGATCAAATGAGTAACACCATATTAACATTCTAGTAACGACAATTAACTAACAAGAAACTCTGAATTGGTAAGTAATAGCGCACAGTTAAAAAAACTACTATTTTTTATACCTCCCAGAGGATTACTAATAAGTACTATTTACAGGTTCATAATTAATGAGAGTAAGAACAATGTACAACTAGTTCTAAAGTAAAGATCATGGTAACCTAAGAGCAATTAGTCACGTATTACCAAATTCTTCGGAAGGAAGGAAATTAAGAAGGAATTACTAATTATTTGCAACACTATTCTAAAGTGAAGATCATGGTAACCTACTGGTAAAGATTCAGATTAGGTTATAGGATCGGCATACGTCTGAGGACACCCCAGCAGCCATATCACCCTGCAGCCCAAGACTGGTCGCCCACTGAAGCTAAGCAGGGCTGAGCCTGGTTAGTACCTGGATGGGAGACCTCCTGAGAAAACCAGGTTGCTGCTGAAAGAGGTGTTAGTGAGACCAGCAGGGGGCGCTCACCCTGTGATCTGTGTGGGTCCTAACACCCCAGTGTAGTGACGGAGACACTATACTCTCAAAGAACACCGTCCTTCGGAAGAGGAGTTAAACCGAGGTCCTGACTCTCTGTGGTCATTAAAAATCCCAGGATGTCTTTGTAAAAGATTAGGGGTGTAACCCCGGTATCCTGGCCAAATTTGCCCCTTGGCCTCTGTCCTCCATAGCCTCCTAATCATCCCCATATACTGACTGGCTTCATCACTCTGTCTCTTCTCCACCAATAAGCTGGAGTGTGGTGGGCGTTCTTGCACAATATGGCTGCCGTCGCATCATCCAGGTGGAGCTGCACATTGGTGGTGGTTGAGGAGATTCCCCTTTCCTCAGTGCTTTGAGTACTCAGAAATGTGCTATATAAATGTAACGAATTTTAATTAATTTAACCCCACCCCCCACTTCACCCCGAGCTGAGTGGAACTGGCTGTGAATAGAGGTTTGCTGTCTCTCTTTCTCTGCTCTGATATCCTGAAAGAATTTTTCCAGAGTTGAGCTGTATTCTACTTTAGACTCTTGCATAGGGGATGTTAGGGTCTAAAGTAGGATCCCCTGTGGATGGGTTGCTTGGGTGTCCACTTAAGGTTGATGCAGGGTAAACAGAATTATAGATTCCCACTGCTATGTTTACCTCCCTCCTTAAGTACTGTTGGGTCTTGACGTAGGGATGTATTCTCCCCTTTGGATGGGTGCTTTATAGGCGTCTATAGCATAACCCGTGTTCAAGAACCTGCCAAGCAGAGGTAGACTACCTGAGGGGTAATCCTCCTTCCTTGTTGTCTATTGCAGACTATTCTTCTATTGTATTGCTGTGAGAACTCCTTTTTGAAACCTTTATTTTTAAGAGTTAAATGAATGCGCATGTGCAAATTACTAAATGAACTGAAACTCTCTTTTCTTTTTCACAGATGGCCGTCGAAAAAGTAGAGCAAGTGTTTTTCTGCCACAGCTTGATAGGAGGGGGTCTGCTTATAACCATGACATTCTTCGCTCGGGCGGCGCTCCGATCCAGCAGAACTCAGGTCCTCTTACTCAAACAGCCTTACTTCTGTCTAACACCACAGCAGAACTCAGGTCCTCTTACTCACACAGCCTTACTTCTGTCTAACACCAACACTCTTACAAGAAATGTTTAGAGGGTTCTGTCAGGCACTTCATATACTGTATATATGAATGTCTCTGAGTTCCTGGAGCTCTTTGATGGGGTAAGCTGGGCTGATGAAGAACTGTCCAAAGAACTGTCTTTTGGTGTGGGTTGGACGATCATCTTTACCAGCAAGCTCCAGCAACAGTGATCCCAGGTACGCTCGCCCGGTACCTAGATCATGTGCTGTGGTTGAGTGGTTCAGCCTGCACCGTAGGTGAGGCTGATGATGACATTGCCACTCAACCACCAACATCAGTTATCTTCTTCGCCACGCTTCCTGTCCTCGTTCAGAGTCATGAAAATAATTACTTAATTGACTTTGACACCAAGCCTGACCTGCCCGTCATGTCTACCGAGCCGGAACATTGCCTGGCCTAGCCTGAGAATCTTCATGTCATGCCTGACAAGCCTGCATATCACATCAGCCCTGCCGAGTCAGAGACAGGTTCACGTCATGCCCGCCGAGCTAGAGACATGTTCATGACATGCCCACCAAGCCAGAGACAAATTCACATCATGCCCGCCGAGCCTGAGATTCACGCCGATCTTGCCAAGCTTGAATCTTCTGTCCCAAAGTCTGACTCCAAATTTCCACCCGGCATCCCTCTCCCACCTCCTTCCATCAGCCACCTCTCTACTCTTCCTTCTGCGAGGTGGAGTCGCTGTGGGTCTGCCAGCCTGCAGCTCCAGCCTGGTCGGTGGATCCCCAGTCTCCATCTCCAACCTCTGCAACCAGGACTCTACTTTGGCCCTTCTTCCCATCTGCTCCACCTTGGCTCTTACCTCCCTCAGCTCCACCGTGGCCCTTCAGTTCCCTAGTTCCACCAGGCTCCCTCGTCCCCCCGGATCCACTTTGGTCATTCGGTGACCTTCTCTCAATTCAGGACTTCTCTCCTCTGGCTACGCCTCGTCCCTTCGTCCCCCTGGCTCTATTGGACTCCTCACTCCCTTCATTTCCCCTTTGGTCCTAACTCCCTGTCTTCACCGTGCCCTTCTATGTCCCCGGACCTGCGACGTTGCCATGTCCCGCCAGACCCTAGGCTTGTCGGCTCTCTGGCTCCATCCTGGTCTCCTCTCCCACCTAATCCTAACCCTAGCCCCCGTCAGTCGGCGCCCTGGAGTCATCAGCCCTGCCTCCTCCATGGCTCCTCCCTCCATCATCTCTGCCTTGGCTGCCTGAACCGTCTGCTCTGTCCCCATCAGTCGCCTCCCCTGGACTCATCAGCTCCACCTCCTCCATGGCTCCTCCATCCGTTGTCTCCACCTTGGCCGCCTGCACCGTCTGTTCCGCCCCTTGTCCTTCCTGCCTTCTGTCTGCCTTCACCTGCTCTTCGTCCTCCTCCTGAACCCCCTCCATCCGCAGATAGTCTTCTGTCACCTACTGGGAGGGGGGAGTAATGTCACACTTGTGTTCCATTTAGTTTTCATTAGACCTGTCTGCCTGTCCTCATGTCACATATCATCATCATTATTGGTTCATTGGTCTTGCCTGTCACCTCGTTGGTCTTGTCAGCTTTGTCTCGTTTCCCTGATCTGTTTCCCCATGTATTTAAGACCAGTGTTTTGCCTTGTTCATGGTCCACTCTATTTTGTATCGTGTGTGTGTGTGTGTGTTATACCTTCTGCCTGTCATCCCTGTACCTGTGTGAGTGATATTGGTAAATGTTTATATTGGAGCTTTTTCCCTGTTCGCCTTTCTTCTACCTACACCACACCGAGACAGTTATTATATAAAATCTTATTGTAAAGTGTTACCTTAAATGAATTTAGTTAATTTACAAAGACTGCATTAAGAGGTGAACTATAGAGTGTAAATCAACAATTATTTCCTTTACATTAATGCAATGTGTACTTTATTATACACAACTCTGGAATATTCGAATCACAGTATTCATTAAACAATATTTCAGCTGGGATACCTTTGTTTCCTACATTGTTGTGCTTGTGTTCTGTTTCTACAAGTAAACTTTATTTATTCTGCCATAGTGACAGGCTGGCTGTACGTTTTCTTGAAACTATTCAGAATTTCATAATGTTCATTGATCATCTCCTGGTCTCTGCAGGCTGTTGTTGTGATGAGGAACCTGCCGTCAGCGGAGTGACCCTCCCTAACCCAGCCGTCAGCGGAGTGACCCTAACCCAGCCATCAGCGGAGTGACCCTAACCCTGCCGTCAGCAAAGTGACCCTAACCCTGCCCCCAGTAGAGTGACCCTAACCCTGCCATCAGCGGAGTGACCCTAACCCAGCCATCAGCGGAGTGACCCTAACCCTGCCATCAGTGGAGTGACCCTAACCCAGCCATCAGCGGAGTGATCCTGAACCCTGCCGTCAGCAAAGTGACCCTTACCCAGCCATCAGCAGAGTGACCCTAACCCTGCCCCCAGTGGAATGACCCTAACCCTGCCATCAGCGGATTGACCCTAACCCTGCCTGCAGAGGAGTGACCCTAACCCTGCTATTAGCGAAGTGACCCTAACCCTGCCGCCAGCATAGTGACCCTAACCCTAACCCCAGAGGAGTAACCCTAACCCTGCCGTCAGCGAAGTGACCCTAACCCTGCCCCCAGTGGAGTGACCCTAACCCTGCCATCAGTGGATTGACCCTAACCCTGCCCCCAGAGGAGTGACCCTAACCCTGCCGTCAGCGGAGTGACTCTAACCCTGCCATCAGCGGAGTGACCCTAAGCCTTCCGTCCGCGGAGTGACCCTAACCCTTTCATCAGCAGAGTGACCCTAAGCCTTTCCGTCAGCAGAGTGACCCTAACTAAGCTGCCAGTGGAGTGACCCTAACCCTTCCGTCAGCGGAGTGACCCTAATCCTGCTGTCAGCGGAGTGACCCTAACCCTGCTGTCAGCTGAGTGACCCTGACCCTTCCGTCAACGGAGTGACCCTAACCCTGCTGTCAGCGGAGTGACCCTAACCCTGCTGTCAGCGGAGTGACCCTAACCCTGCTGTCAGCGGAGTGACCCTAACCCTTCCGTCAACGGAGTGACCCTAATCATGCTGTCAGCAGAGTGACCCTAACCCTGCTGTCAGCTGAGTGACCCTGACCCTTCCGTCAACGGAGTGACCCTAACCCTGCTGTCAGCGGAGTGACCCTAACCCTGCTGTCAGCGGAGTGACCCTAACCCTGCTGTCAGCGGAGTGACCCTAACCCTTCCGTCAAAGGAGTGACCCTAACCCTGCTGTCAGCGGAGTAACCCTAACCCTGCCGTCAGCGGAGTGACCCTAACCCTTCCGTCAAAGGAGTGACCCTAACCCTGCCGTCAGCGGAGCAAACCCAGATCGTCTGAACATTCACCAAATGTACGCCTAGGAGGAGCCAGGATACTTCACTGATAATCAACTGTGATCTTTGAAATTACTAGAGTATGAGCATTAGAATGTAGTATCTCTTTTTAGTGTTACTAATACCAGTGTTTTGTACTGAGACCTACAATATAAAACAGCCATCGGTGTTCTTGTTTTCCAGTACTAATTTCTAAACATTCTTAAATCAAAATACATTTATTCAAGAAACAAAATGTTTTCCCTTTGAATTAAATTCAGTTTCTGAACACATTGTCAGATAGTTGGTCTTGTTTTAAGCTTAAACTCAAATTTGATACATTTTTCATAAAACAAGACTTAATATCTGAAGTCATTTTGCTTATCTTGATATAAAATAATATACATTTATTTTTTGCAGTGTAAAAAAAGCAAAGCACTTTGCTATTTTTCAATTCACATTAACTGAAAAACACATTGAATCTTGGCTATTTACTGTGAAGACATTTATCACTCGCTGAACTCTTTTCACTTATTATGCAGCTTAGGGCAACTAATCATATACAGTATCATCTACATCTTTATATTGGCAGATATAAATGACTCAAATCATTTACATTTCCTAAACGTCTGACACATATTGCAAATACATATTCCAAATGAAAACACCAATCTTATACAGTGATTATGTATATTTAAATGTAACATTAGTCTCTGTGATCTGATCACAAGTGCTAAATACAGATAATTATGTTTGTCTATATTAGTCCATATTAATTCAATGTAAGTATATCGCTTTTCACAATACATTTAGTTTCAAAGCAGCTTTACAGAAAATGCTCAGTGACAATTTCAGTGTTACAATCAGGAAGAGTTCTGTTATCAGTCACAGATGAGTGTGTGATATAGCAGTGATACACAGATATTTTATAATACATGTTATGTTTGTTAATGTCATGTATTCAGTTAAACAGACACAGCAAATAAGTTGCAATAAAAAAATTGTACTTGTAATGATTACAACAAGAGGCTGTTTTCATGTGAAACGTCCATATATGAATCTGATATTCATTATATTCCGGTCCTGCTTTCACTTAAACATCTCAAACTCAACATCATCATCATATATATCACTGGTGATCGCATCACAGCACTATATTGTGGCCCAGTATTAGACTTTAGTACACTTGCTTTTATAACTACTCCTTGTACACATGTATTTTTAAGGTGATTTTTATTGTCCCGTTTGTCATTTTGTATTCATTTTGTGTCCTTGATTATATAGGCATGGCAATATATTCTCAACATCTGGATGTAAGAGACACAAACCCTAAAATATTACAATGTGGAAAAAGTCGTTCCCACTAAGGCGGTTTCCCCAACAATGATCCTAGATGTAGGAAAGACTATAAAGCCCGCCAGAAATCAAGATGTAAGTTTTTTTTAGCTTTTAGTATGAATACGTCAGCCTTAAGGCTATGAATAAGCTTCCAAAACAATGACAAAATTTGCATTAATGAAAAGCATTTAAGCATTTAAAAGTTACAGTCTCTCACTTCTGTTAAAATGGATCAGGGATTTTATGACATCACACCTTCTAATCACATCTTCTGTCCAATCACAGACTCTCTAGAATCTGAAGCTCTGCCTCCTTGTTTACTCACCCTGGTGGTGTTCTAATGCCGTACGCCCTTCTCTCTTTTTCACCCGAAGAATTTGTCACCCTAAACCGTATAATGGCAGTGAATAGCGACTGGCGTCAAGCTTTAAAAAAGATTCAGAAGTATCACAGAACGATCCGATGCGATTATACGTGATGCGATGCATATGATTGGTTTGCTGAAAAAAAAAAAAATTTAGGGCATGTCCACACTAATATGTTTTCGTTTGAAAACATTTATTTTTCTCTCCGTTTTAGACTTCCGTCAACACTGAGACGTTGTTTTAAGTCAACCAAAACGTATCTTTTGGAAAACTCTCTCCAAAGCGGTAAACACTACAATCAGATTCACCAATCGGAATGAATTCAGTTAGATTGAAACAAAAGCTGTGCATGTACACAATGCATGGCGACTGCAGAAAGCAAAAGCTGAATCCCGGACATCGACGGCCGGACATGTCCGGAAAAGAGGATGGATACTCAGCTTTCTCCACAGAACAAGAGCCTGCTAGCTTAGCTTCCAAACAAAAAGATGGCTGACACTATGTGTAATCCCAATCCTCCATAATGCATCCGTCAGTGTATTTAGTACCTTCGTCCTTATTTTCAAAATGTTTGATCTGTGATCAAAAAAATCTGTGATTGGTCTGTTAGCACATTAGGCCCAACCCCCAATGTGCTGCTTTGAAAGGGTGGGAACTAGTGCTTGTAGTCTTTACAGAAATCCCCCCTCATACACTTCCTCCTACAATGGCGTAAAATTACGTGTTTTTTTTTTTGTCACTTTTTTCATTTGACGTTTTGCGTCATTGTGGAAGGAAGTGAAAAATGTAAATAGCAGATTTCTCTCGTCTCAGGGGAAAATGAGAGAGTGTTGCAGGACCATTCAATAGTATGACTGGTTTCTAACAATGGAAAGCTAAATGGAAATAGGTGGAGTGTCCCTTTAAAAAATTCATTACAAATGCAACGTTTGAGTTTTGACGCGTGCGGCGTTCCGTACAGCGTGGCACGGTTGGGTTAAAGCCCCGCAGACAAGAAAAGAACACACGCAGGACCTGCAGAGGGCGGGGCCTGACACTAAGCCTGCTTCTGATAGGTCAAATACAACGCGGAAGTGTCTTCTGATTGGTCATTACCTTTTTTCTGACGATCACTTCAATCATTTGCGGTTTTAATTTTAATAATTTTCATCAGCAGCTATTCTATTTTACGTCCACAAACTCCTTTAATATGTTCTTCTCATTACTAGTCATCAAAATGCTGTTCCCTGTAAACCCAGCTCCGCCTACGCGAGTTCACATGTCGATGCGCGCGTCGCTTCCGGTTCCTTCTCTTCCGCGCGTGTGATCTGAGACCGGTCGCACATGTCCATCTGCGCCTCAATCCCAGAGATGCCGTCGCAGACCCTGCCCGAAGCCGAGCCCTGCACACAGATGGAGGATGTGGAGAACGGCCTGCTGCTGCTCAAGGTTAGTAACACACGGTTAATCTGTCGAATACTCAAACGCTTTCACGGAGAGACTCGCGCGGAGGCTGATGACGCAAGCAAACGCGCGTTCACATCACACCATCCCCACACTGACAAACTCAGTCTCGATAGATCATATCAGTGCTGTTACTGTTACTGAAGTGTTAAAGTGTGTTATTCCGAACCCAGACAGTGTACATGTGGGCTCACGTGTGTTAAAATACTGTGATGTGCGTCAGTGATGATCACGTGTGTGTGAGAGCTTCGTGAACATGAACACGTGTGTGTTGTTTTGCTAGTGAGCCGACATGCTAACGACACATCTGGCGATACAATAATGCATTTAATAATTCCACGTGAATGGAGAGGTTTAATCCAAGTCTTAATTTAGGCTTTTATGCGCATATAAACATTGATCAGTGAATGTACATGAGAAGCACATCAAACACAGTACAGTGAGGATCACACCTGAGAGCCAATGAGCTTCGGTCACGCACATCACGTGACGCGCTCAGAATTTCACTTTCAATAGAAACTTCAATATGTAAAATGTTTTTCTGAAAGCAAACATAAATAATGTATTTTAAATATGTACAGCAAATATTTTCTCACTAATAAAGTTAAGGAAGTGTCTTTAAAAATAATAAACACATTTTACCCTGTTAAATATTTTATGATTAAACATAATTAATATTAATATTTATATTATAAAAGATTCTCATTTAACCAAGTTCACACAGAAACTGTGTATTCTTTATTTTGATCACGATTCTATACTGAGTAACTATGGACAAATATTGACACATTTTTTAAAGATGATATATCCATAACTTAATATATTATATTTCATAAAGAATCGTGGACGCATTTGTGCGAGAGGAACTTCAGATGCGATGCTTATTACTTTCTTCTATTTTTCTCCAGAAAAAGAAAAAGAAGATGAAAGAGGTGTGTGTGGCAGAAGAGTGTGACCCACCGGCTCCTAAAAAGAGGAAGTCTGAGAAGCGTGTCGCGGAGACTCCAGACGAGAACGGGAACACGGACACACACATCAAGGTAGCGTTGCCTTTTTCCAGATTCGGACTTCAGCGCAATTTTGACTTTCCCGTAATTGTGACTTTTTCTCGCAATTCAAAATTTTTTTCTCTCTATTTTGAAGTTTTATTGCAATTATGACTTTTTTCTTGTGACTTTTTTTCTTGCAATTATTACTTATTCTCGTAATTGTGGCGTCTTGCAGTTTCACAATTCTGACTTTTTCTTGTAATTCTTTTTTTTGTAATTGTGACTTTTCCTCGCAATTACATTTTTTTTTCTCGCAAATTTGAGATTTTCTATTAATTATGACTTTTTGTTACAATTGCAATTATGACTTATTTTTCGTAATTGTGACTTCCTCGCAATTCATATTTTTCTCTCTTAATTTTGAGGTTTTATTGCGATTATGACTTTTTTCTCGCAATTATGACTTATTCACGTAATTTTGACTTCTTGCAGTTTCTCAGTTCTGACTTTTTCTCGTAATTCTGTCTCACAATTTTAACTTTCTCGTAATTGTGACTTTTCCTCGCAATTCAAATTTTTTTCTCTCTGTTTTGAAGTTTTATTGCAGTTATGACTTTTTTCTTGTGACTTTTTTTCTTGCAATTATTACTTATTCTCGTAATTGTGTCCTTCTTGCAGTTTCACAATTCTGACTTTCTTGTAATTCTTTTTTTTTTGTAATTGTGACTTTTCCTCGCAATTCAATTTTTTTTCTTGCAAATTTGAAATTTTCTATTAATTATGACTTTTTGTTACAAGTGCAGTTATGACTTATTCTTGTAATTGTGACTTCCTCACAATTAATATTTTTCTCTCTTAATTTTGAGGTTTTATTGCGATTACGACTTTTTTCTCGCAATTATGACTTATTCTCGTAATTTTTACTTGCAGTTTCTCAGTTTTGACTTTTTCTTGTAATTCTGTCTCACAATTGTGACTTTCTCGCAATTCAAATTTTTTTTCTCGCAATTTTGAGATTTTCTCGTAATTATGACTTTTCCTCGCATTTATTGCGTATTCTCGTAATTGTGACCTCGCAGTTTCTCAATTCTGACTTATTTCATGCAATTTTGACTTCTTGCAGTTGTTTCTCACAATTCTGGCCTTTTTTTCTAAGAATTCTGTCTTTTTCTCGTAATTTGACCTCGCAATTCTGAATCTAAATTTATTCTGTGATAAGTATTCCTTGTGTGTGTCCTATACCTGTACAGAAGAAGAAGAAGAAGAAGAAGGTGAAAGCAGAGGCAGAGAACGGCAGCGCGGATCTGACGGAGAGCGTGACACACACACACCTGACGGAGACCGCAGCAGATCCAGCACACACACACACACCGTCCAGCGAGGACTCGGACAGCGACCGTGACACGGTGCGTTCACAGCTACTCTGCTGCTCTCAGTGTGTGTGTGTGTGTGTGTGTGTGTGTTCACTGACGTGTGTGTGCTTGTTTCCACAGGAAACCCCAGAGCAGAAAGAAGGAGCTTTCTCCAACTTCAGGATCTCTCCCAACACCATCAAACTGCTGCAGGGTAATGCTAATCACACACACACACGCTAATCACGCAAAACGCTAATCACACACACACACATGTGCTAATCACGCACGCACTGATGTGCTGCAGCAACACTCACTGTAATCATGGTATTGTGGCAGAAATCTGGCAGATTCATATTGAACGTTAGTTATTATATTAGAGGGAGGCATTCCTGTGGTGTCGCCATCATGGAGGGTCAAGGGTTAATTATTACAGAATATTCATTCCCCCTATAATAATGAGGATGTGTCCGTGTCCACAGATGTTTCTGCGAAAGGAAATAAATGTTCCCTTGCATCTCTAGAGACACATGTAATATTATTAGCATTAATGGTGATATTATTGTTATTATTATTAATGCTGAATGATGATGATATAATTATTATTATTAATGCTGAATTAATGATATTATGATTATTATGATTAATGCTGAATGATGATATTATTATGATTAATGGTGAGTCGGTGTGTTTGTCTATAGTGGATTATTTTGTACGCTGCTGATTACAATCGCGCTCATGCTAAAGTGGTGATTTATATTGTGTGTTTCAGCGCGTGGCGTCTCGTACCTGTTTGACATCCAGGTGAAGACCTTTAACTCGGTGTATGATGGGAAGGATCTGATTGGCCAGGCCAGGACCGGCACCGGCAAGACCTTCTCGTTCGCGGTTCCTCTGGTGGAGAAGCTGCAGTCCGATATGGAGGACCGGCGGAGGGGCCGCGCGCCCAAGGTACTGCTCGCAGCACTGCATTATGGGTCACACACACTGTGCCGTCGTCTCCTGGAGAGGTGTGGTTTAGGAATGCGCATCACAAACACACTGTGCTGTTTTACCACTATACCTGCAGAACTACAAGATTCCTGAAGTCGTCCTTCATATACACAAACCCATCTATGAACTAAACCTGCTGATCATGATGCAGGACCTGAGATGATCACATGACCACTTTCACTCATTTACTATTCATTAGTCACATAGAAATAGTGCAGATTCACAGATTTCTTAGTATCATCAAAAGACAAACTTTTGGATTTATTGACGTGATTAGATTTGTTTTCGTTACGTTAGCTTGGTCATGTGGGAAACCCGGTGAGTTACGGCTGAGTCTGTTTCTGCTGCTCACGCTCATCTGAGGTCACAGCACACCTCTGATGGACAAAATAAAACATTTCACTCAAAAAGTGCCCAGAATGCACAGAATATGCATGTCTGATGTGTTTAACAGGAACTGTCAGACTCTTTATAGAAAATATGTATTGAAAATTGACCAATTTAAACTTGTTTTTTTGTTTAAAATCAGTTTCGGCAGGTCAAACTCAATGAAGATCTGAAATCGGAATCGGTGCATCTCAGTTAAATATGGTCACATACGGACCTCACGTGGTGCATCCTGGGAGTTTCACATGTTGTTTCCACTTATCTCCCTGTCTATTAAAAAAATGTAGATGTTTGTTCGGTATAGATGCTTGTTTGCGCCTCAGAGTAAAACATTGAGACTTTATATCTCCCAAATGCGTGTTATGAAGTCAGAAGTGCTTGATTTAAACATTCTGAGAAAAACTGGAGTTTATTTCTCTCGACTGCGAACTTCTCTCTCATAATTCTGACTTTAAAACTCGAAATTGTGAGGAAGTTGCAATTATCTTTGTTATTTTGTCCTTTGTGGTGTAAACAAGCTTCCGTATTTTGGTTCGGTTTGTTCTTCTGTGAGACGATTGCTCGTGTGTTTAAGCCAAAGCCTTTGGGTCAGAAGCTGTGTGTCTTGAGAAGAGTTGACCCGATGACTGTGTTCTGGCAGGTTCTGGTTCTGGCTCCGACTCGAGAGCTCGCCATTCAAGTGTCCAAAGACTTCAAGGACGTCACCAGGAAACTGTCGGTCACGTGTTTCTACGGAGGAAGCTCCTACAACCCGCAAGGTGGGCGTTTAATCGTGATGTTGTTCAGGGCTAGTAAAGTGCGCTAACTCATGAAGTCATGTGATATGATAATGATGAAAGTGTGTAAAATAGACTTAAAATATATTTAAACTGATATAACCTACAGATGTGTTTCACATTCTTTTTCTGCCTACATTAGGATTATTAAACAGAAACTGAATAATCAAATATAAATATAAAACACTGCTTAGTTTTCACTGTAGGAATTAAAAACTGATTCTTATTAAAGAGTTATTCAGCCAAGAACAGAGTGATTTCTCTGTGGTTCCTGACCCAGTGATTGTAAGCTGTTGCGATAGGTGTATCACGATATATATATTTTGAGATTGTTGTTTGGGACACACTAATGAGGAACTGAATGAACAATGATAGAAGTGTTTATAGTTAAGGTAAATATGATGAATTTGGCACCTGTAATAACTGAGTTGTGGTCCATCAGTGGAAGCGATCCGCAACGGCATCGACATACTGGTGGGAACGCCGGGCCGCATCAAAGACCACCTGCAGAACAACAAGCTGGACCTGTCCCAGCTCAGACACGTGGTGCTGGACGAGGTGGACCAGATGCTGGACATGGGCTTCGCCGAGCAGGTGGAGGAGATCCTGTCCGCCTCCTATAACAAAGGTGAGCTAGTCCTGCTGTTCACTGGCTACGGTTACATGCAGCCAAACGATCCGCTAGTGGTGGGATTGGCGGCTCAATCGCACGCCTTCATCTATCCGATTGAGCTCGACCCCAATGAGACGTCCATCGGATTGATAGGCGTGTTTATTCCTCTTCTAATCCGATCGAGAACATGAGAACCCTTGATCAGATTGAAAACTGAGAGGAACTGCGCATGTGAAATTATGTAGAAATGACTTGATGACGTAGAAATAGAGTAATTTTGTATAAAGGGCGTAATGTAGGGGTGTGACGGTTGTTATAACCGTGAGACCGACGGTTATAGTTCAACACTGTCATTAGAACTCTATAACCACCAAAACCATGTTATTAACATATCTTGCAGATAAGGTTATACTTATATCAGTGTTGGGGAGTAATGGAATACATGTTACGTATTCAGAATACAAATCATCAGTAACAATGGTCTCCACAGAACATAAAATATTCATTTGATTGGTAACACTTTACAATAAGGTTCATTAGTTAACATTAGTTATAGGGATGTCCCGATCCGATCCACGGCATCGGTATCGCGCCGATACCGGCCCAGAACGCTAGATCGGAGATCGGAGGGGAGAAAAAAATATGAGCGATATCCAGTTTAGCGGCGCAGCCTGTCACGTGATGATTGTTGTGTTTAAGCACACGCGCGCAGAGAATCACTCTCGCTTTTGCGCACGGATTCTAATGTAATCGGATGATTCCACAAAAGCTGCATTTCAGTCTTTTCAGAAATTCATTGGCTATCAGAAAATAGCGTCATTTCATTCTCTATTGCAACTGGATAGATAAACTGTCACTCAAAGAGAGAGCGAAACTGGCGCGCGTAAAGTTTGAAGCGAAATTTACGCGCGTGACGCGCGTCAGAATCAAAATCCGTTGGCGGTCATTGTTTTTATGTCGACCGAGCATTCATCAAGAGAGTTACCGCTCTGTATTTACTCTGGATAGCAGAACAGCGGCGTGGGGATCATCGTCGCCGTATATTTGTGTCCACCGGACCCTTCGGAGCCGAACCGTTTGGCGAGTTTCACCATTTGCTCGCTCCAGGAGCTGCGCTGGATGACGGCCGCTGTCAGCGGTACTTCCGCCTGTCACGCGCCCAGTTTGATGACCTGTTGTCCCGCATCTGAGCGAGGATCACCCTCGCCCGGCCCCTCATCCATCTAATCTAGCTGTCATTTATTTTTGTTTTGATAATAAATAGAGCCAGCCTTCAAAAGTTATTAACCTGTCCTGTGATTTTTTCACGTCCAGACACGAATTTATGCACATATGTTGATATATATATAGCGCGCTATGTATGTTATGCGCGCAGTATGTCTCGCTCTAGATTCCGGGAGATTTGAACTAATTTGCGGGCATCAGGGAGACGCTATCAATATGCGGGAGACTCCCGGAACTTCCGGGAGACTTGGGATGTCTGTCTTTACAACATAATACTATTTCTAGATATGGAATGAATAACATTCAATACAAAATGAACATGTCTCCATATAGAAATAATGTTTTAAGTGATGAAACATTTGCTTTGTTGTGCATAATCCCACCATGCATTTAGTCATATTAACAAAATAATTTATTGAAGCATCCAGACACTTCACCACGTGAGCAAGCAGCTAGGCTCCTGATTGGTTAACGCGGCGCGAATTCACGCCAAAGTTCAGATTTTTCAACTCGGGCGGCAGACGCGAATTCGCGTCAAACGCGTGAATGCACAACGCTCAATTCGCGCCATTCGCGCCAACTTGACGCGCGAATGAGGCGTATTCGCGTCTTCCGCGCCGCGCTCCACGCCTCATTCGCGCCGCAGGAATTTTTCTTGCATTGACTTAACATTGAAATCATTCGCGCCTGACGCCCTATTCGCGTCCGGTGTGAACGTAGCATTAGTGCGTCGAAGTTGTGATAGCGCTGTCGGCTAACGCGAAATGCTACTATTTACATTCCATGGATGTTTATTCATACAATTGTTTTGGACTAAAAACTTCTTCAAATTGGATTGTATGGACGCTTTACAGTGAAACCAAACCATTTTTGTTGGAATGTGGACTAACAGATGGCTATTTGGTGAGTTTCTTCCAGTTTGTGTTGGTTTGTTTTGGCTGTTGGTGGTCTGACAAAGAGACAGATTGTGCCCGCTGTGTTGATTGTATCTTAAAATGGTTTACGTCGTTCGAATCACGAGTTTCTCAGCTTTCCAAAGATATGTATTATGTTTACTTTTGTGTTTGTTTTGTCTTTCACAAAGTTAAACCTATAAACCACCCTGTGGGCCGTATACGGCACGTCGGACCACGAAAAAAAAAATATCGGACTAATATCGGTATCGGCAAAAGCCAAAGGTGCGGCATCGGTATCGGAAGTGAAAAAGTGGTATCGGGACATCCCTAATTAGTTAATGTATTTACTAACATGCACTAACCATGAGCAATGCATTTGTTACGGCATTTGTTCATCTTTGTTAATGTTAGTTCATGAAAATACAGCTGTTCATTGTTTGTTCATGTTAGTTCACGGTGCGTTAACTAATGTTAACAAGATTTTAATCAAGTATTAGTAAATGTTGAATATAACATTAACAAAGATTAACAAATGCTGTATATGTGCTATTCATTATTAGTTCATATTAACTAATGTAGTTAACTAATATTAACTAACGAACCTTATTGTAAAGTGTTTCCAGTTGATTTAATGTTTCGTGTTCGCATTTATGAGGAAAAAACAATGTTACGGATGTGATTGGTCTGAAAGCGCCACTAAAAGACGTGACATATAATCACATCTCACAGAGTAAAACGTTCACAGACAGGACACACTCCTAGCGTAATGTAGAAATGACGATAATAAACGACCAGACACTGATGACGAGCAGAGGATGACGTCGAAATGTACAAATGACGTAGAATTGCCGTAATGATGTAGAAATGGCATAAATGCATAAAAATTTCATAATTTTTTAGAAATGGCGTAATGATGTAGTATTGGCGTAAATATGTAGAAATGGCGTAATGATCTAGAAATGGCGGAATGAAGAAATGGTGTAATGATCTAGAAATTACGTAAATATCTAGAAATGGCGTAATTTTGTAGAAATGGCGTAAATATGTAGAAATGACGTAAATATGTAGAAATGGTGTAATTTTGTAGAAATGGCGTAATGATGTAGAATTGGCGTAAATATGTAGAAATGGCGTAATGATCTAGAAATGGCGGAATGAAGAAATGGTGTAATGATCTAGAAATTACGTAAATATCTAGAAATGGCGTAATTTTGTAGAAATGGCGTAAATATGTAGAAATGACGTAAATATGTTGAAATGGTGTAATTTTGTAGAAATGGTGTAGTGATCTAGAAATGGCGTAATTTTGTAGAAATGGTGTAGTGATGTAGAAATGACGTAAATATGTAGAAATGGCGTAATTTGTCGAAATGGCATAATGATCTAGAAATGGCGTAATTTTTTAAAACTGGCATAATTTTGTAGAAATGGCGTAATGAAGAATTGGTGTAATGATCTAGAAATGACGTAAATATGTTGAAATGGTGTAATTTTGTAGAAATGGCGTAATGATCTAGAAATTACGTAAATATGTAGAAATGGCGTAATTTTGTGGAAATGGCATAATTTTGTAGAAATGGCGTAATGATCTAGAAACAATGATCTATGTAGAAATGGTGTAATTTTGTAGAGAAACGGCGTAATAAAAAATGGCGTAATTTTGTAGAAATAGCGTATAGGGCTGGGTATTGAGACAAATTTCACAATTTGATTTCGATTCACAAGCTTGCAATTCAATTTCGATTCGATTCAATATCGATTATTTTGGATATCAGTTACAATAAATGGCAATTTTTCTCAAGGGAATCAAATCTCTTAAATGCTGTAAACTATGGTCTATATATATAGTCTAGTTGTAGCCTACTGGGCTTCATTAGCCTAATATGAAGGTAATAATGAACTGTTTTGTAGCTCTACAAACACTTAAATGACACTTTTATTTATTTTTATAATAAGAAGATTATATGAAATATAAACATTTAAATGGTGGCTATCATAAAAAACTTTCCAGATTTATTCAAATATGCATTAAATATTGAAGAACACTAACGAGTGTGGACTAACGAGTTGATGTGGGTTTTCTGAGGTAAATATGACGATACATTGATTTCAAGCTGTTTAACTGACGTCTTTCCACGGTTGAAACGCTGATTGAGTGAATCAATGTGACATGATTCGGATTTGGATAAGTTGTCCTCTATCTTTAACACACTTTCAGATGCTCATTCATGTTTATTTGGCGCTGTGACTGGTATTATTAAGCCGGAAGAGAGATCAGCGCTGCTGCTTCTCCAGAGCGATCTCACGCCACAGCGACAAAACGCTATTTATGTTTTTGAATTTCTAAAGAAAATGGACGTAATTTGAAAATTGAGACTTTGTTTCATATCAATAGTAACAAAGGACAAAGATTATTGCGATTTTTTTGGATGCGCGCAGCCGCGATATAATGTCCCATTCATTCAAATGAAACAGGATGACTAATCGATTCTTGAGATTTCAGAATCGATATCGGTTTGTAAAAATGAGAATCGATTAATATCGAGAAATCGGTATATATCACCCAGCCCTAATAGCGTAATGATCTAGAAATGGTGTAATTTTGTAAAACTGGCACAATTTTGTAGAAATGGCGTAAATATGTAGAAATGGTGTAGTTTTTTAGAAATGTCGTAATCTAGAAATGGAGTAATTTTGTAGAAATGGTGTAGTTTTGTAGAAATGACGATGGTCACTGTCTCCAAATTATGAGCAGAAATGAATAAATATTAAGTCTGCTGTTTTAAACCAATAAAGAACCAGTGTAGGAGAACAGTTACACATGTTTAGTGTTCATGTAAACGCTACGTTCGGTTTTAGCAATCGGAATAAATTCAGTCCGAAACAAAAGTTGTGTATGTAAACGTTAGCCGTTGAGTCCTATGAGAACTTCAGAGTGATTATGACTCTTCAGGAAGTGTCTTTGCGTTGTGAACCGTATATTTGTGGTCTGTTCCTCTCAGATGCGGCGGAGAAACCCCAGACGCTGCTGTTCTCGGCCACGTGTCCGTCCTGGGTCTATGACGTGGCCAAGAAGTACATGCGCTCTCAGTTCATCCACGTGGATCTCATCGGGAAGAAGACACAGAAAGCCGCCACCACAGTCGAGGTACGATTTTATTTTATTTTTATTTTTAAATGATGTGACCAGATGTCAGTATTTATTAGAGAAACAACATCCGATACTAAAATAATTCTGAAATCAACACCTATATAGAAAACATGGAGCTGCTATAAAAATCCTTAATTTTATTAATGCCTGAAAACACTGATGCTGTTTCTGCAACATGTGTAATGAGATTTGATGAGTATGAACCATCGGTGTTTCCTCCTCTAGATGGCGTTTAACACACACACACACACACACACACTGATGCGACGCTGTGAAATGAACTGCAACTCATTCTTTTCACCTCGTCTGATGACTTGAATAAGTGAAGGTCTTTTTTATTTGACTTATTTGACCTTTGTCTTATGCACCCCTTTGTAAAAGGTGTTCGCAGGTCATTGGTTTTAAAGTAATGTTTGGAAAATAACAAAAGTTTAAATGAGGATTTTTTTAGACAAAGTAACTTCTATCAGCCAATCAACACCAGAGGCTGGCTTTATGCAAATTAGCTACAAACACACACATGTTCAGCAGGAAGTTAGCCTTAATTACTGACGACTCGATTCAGGAGTTGAGAATCGGTTCGGTCACTCCATCTCTCTGACCTCTGAACTCTGCAGACCGCACTTTACATTCACAAACCGCTTTATCACACGCTACTCAGGAGGAAATATCTGCAAAGCATCATGGGGGTTGTGTTTAATAAAAAGCTCTTGTCTGTCGCGCAGCACCTGGCGATCGCGTGTCATTGGTCCCAGCGGGCGTCGGTCATCGGTGATGTCATCCAGGTGTACAGCGGCAGCCACGGACGAACCATCGTCTTCTGCGAGACCAAGAGAGAGGCCACCGAGCTGTCCATGAGCACGTCCATCAAACAGGTGCGCCCGCAGCACGCCAACACACCTTACACACACACACACACACACGCCTGTGCGTCTGGTGTGTGACTGTGGCTTGTGTGTGTTCAGAGTGCGCAGACGCTGCACGGAGACATCGCCCAGAAGCAGAGGGAGATCACGCTGAAGGGCTTCAGGAACGGCACGTTCGAGGTGCTGGTGGCCACTAATGTGGCGGCGCGCGGGCTGGACATCCCCGAGGTGGACCTGGTCATCCAGTGCTCTCCGCCTAACGTATGACATCATCACGCTCGACACCACTGCAGCTCGTAGTGCACACACACACACAGTGTAGATCTTCCCCATCGTACTAAACAATAATAGATATAGCTGTTGTTTTTATCAGTCCACACAGAGGAGTGATGTCACTGCAATCTTAACCCTTGTGCATCAATTAAAAAGAAGTTACACAGAGGTAAAAAGAGGACAAATATGTCCATGTCAAAAAACTGTCATAAAAATGTGACGCTTTGGAGCACAGACTTAAGTTTGGTATCATAAAGAAGACCCTTTGCAGATTATTGCTGAAATAAAAAAAAAATAATAATAATAAGTAAATCCAAAAAAAGTTAAATAGGTATAATTTAATGAAAATTATTTATAAAAAATATTTCATATAAAATATATATTTTATAAATCAGGTTGAACTCAAAACTGCAATAAAATCAAAGCCATAAATCTAAATAGGTTGTGTTCCAAATTTGAGGATGATATCTCAAAAAATGAGCGTTCGGTAACAGTTTGTTTGGGCGTAGTAACATATTTTCCCCATTGGGTGGCAGCAAAACCCCACTGGAGCTCACAGTGATTGGATTGGAATTTGCAGTTTTTCTCTCTCAGTATTACAAGCACACACATGCGCACACACACATATTTTTTTATAACACACATACTACATATCACCACACTCTGACATCCATACCAACACACACACACTAATGTCGTTGCATAATTTATCCAGTTGGCTCTGCAGTATGCCGAAGCAAAAACAGGAATAAAGCGATATTTGTTTTATAGGCCAAACTTTAAAAAAATGGCACCATCTGATAAAAAATAGTTAAAAAAAAAAATTTGAAGCCTTGCCATCAGAATGAAAGCCTCTTAACAAAGATTGCACAATTTTATAGTTAAGTGAACCGGGGATTAAAAATGGCAGTTTTAATGGGTTTCAATGGGGACATTTTTGTCCAAAAGGTGCTGAGAGGGAGTATTTTTTGTACCTTTTTTTTTAAGAAAATGACGGTGAAATAGTAAAATTCCAATAAAAATACACACCTGTGCCAAGTTTTTTGCAGTTAGCTTTAACACAGGCAAAGTGATCAAAAAAACAAAACTGAAAAGGACAAAAATGTCCATAAGGATGCACAAGGGTTAAAGGATGTTTGGGTTTTTTTCAGCTGATGAATAATAGAACCAGAATTGAACATTTAATGAGGCCGATGACACAACTTTGGTTGTTTTTATTGTATTTATTTGACGAGTGTGATCTGCGCACGCAGGACGTGGAGTCGTACATCCACCGGTCGGGCCGCACGGGCAGAGCCGGCAGAACCGGCGTGTGTATCTGCTTCTACCAGCGCAAGGAGGAGAACCAGCTCCTGTACGTGGAGCAGAAAGCGGTGAGACCCCATCCTGTACTAACAGGAAGTGGAATGTGTGGTCAGACCGGCATTAAAAGGACAACAGCGAAAATGTCCAACTTAACAAAATATTCCTAATGCGGTATTTACCCACAAACCCTCCTCAAGTTTGAAGTCGAATTATTTAGTTTGTGTTAATATGACCGTAGTTATGGCAAGCCTTCCTAAAATGGTGGGTTTTTTAGGACGATGTTAAAACATAAATGTACACAAGTGCACTGGTTCAAATTATTCATTTATATATTGGTACAAAATGTTATTTAATATGTTGGTAACATGTTATTTTTAAAAAAAAATCCTCAGAGATTATTTCACTTAATTTTGAATTTTTTTTCTATTTTTAATGCAATTTTTTTGGGAGATTGGTTTTCTATTTTTTATTTTATTTACCTTTAAATTGCTAGATTTGCTTAATAAATAGTAATTTAAGCACATCATTCAAAATAACTCACAATTTAATTTATAACTCTTAATTCAGCTCTACACGTCTGACATTGAGTCTCTGATGTCTTGTGGAAATATAATAATAATAGCACATGATATTTGACGACTCTAGATGGGCGTTTATCTCTATATGCAGATGAGCTGTCCCGCTGGGTCCTAAAGCCGGTTCCTGCAGTGTATTCACACACACACACACACGTGTAGACTTCAGTGTTAGTTTGAGTTGAGCATTTTTAGGTTTTTCTGTGTTTCTTCCGTTCATTCCCAAGGAAATTTGCAACCACAAAACTCCTCGAATCCATTACATTTGTTTAGTTTTTTTGCATTTGTGGTTCAAGAGTGATTTAAAGGAACGCTCAATTAAAAAGTTTCAGGTACACTGGATCAGATTAGTCATGTAAATATTAGACTCTTATTATGGCGTCATTGTTCTAAAGGATGTTTGTTTAATGGGAAACTCTTGTTCTCCTCTTCAGGGAATCAGCTTCAAACGGGTCGGCGTCCCGACGGCCAATGACATCGTCCAGTCCTCCAGTAAAGACGCCGTCAGGTCAGAGGTCACACATGTTCAGACACACATGATGCTCTTAGTGTTTGATGATCTGACACTTGCTTTGCAAACCCAAGTGTATTCAGACCCCTTCAACATCTGTCACATGATCAGTTTATTCGCTCGAGTTTAGAAACATGAGCAGAACTCAGTTCTCAGATCAGTGGATATTGGACTGGTTTTGTCCGACATGAGTTATGTTGAATATCTGTCAGCTGGTAAATTAAACTCCACATTTAGATAATACCAGTTTAGCTCAACCAGTGAGCAAGAAATGCTTCATGTTGTTCAGTGTGTGTGTAAAAAGAGCATTAGCAATTACAAAAAACACACTTCAGCAAAACATCATCAGATGTAAGTGGAGGGATCAGTTTTGTCCCGGATGTGTGTGAATGTCACTGGTAGTCACTGTGTGTGTGTATCGCTCAGGTTCCTGGACTCGGTCCCGGCGTCTGCGGTGGAGTATTTCCGCGCGGCGGCTCATGAGCTAATCGAGACGCGCGGGGCGGTGGAGGCGCTAGCAGCCGCGCTAGCTCACATCTCAGGAGCCACGAGTCTCGAGCAGAGGTCGCTCATCAGCTCCGACGCTGTACGTCACACACACACACACACACACACACACACTATATCAGTGCTCTCATTCAGAGAGTGTGTGAGCGATCGAGTTTATAACTAACGTCATACAATTATACAACAAAACACAGTTTCAGCTTCTGTTAGATTAGATTGTACTAAACTATGTTTATAAACTGTTTTATTTAATTTTTATTTTTTTATTTACAATCATTTAATCTGTATATTATGATGTCTTTCTAATTATTGAATGTTTTCCAAGCTTTGGCAATATTGTATGATTTACAGTCATGCCAATAAGAGAGAGAGAGAGAGAGAGATCTCCCAGTGTGTGTACTGACTGGTGTGTGTTCTGACTGGTGTGTGTACTGGTGTGTGTACTGGTGTGTGTACTGGTGTGTGTTCTGGTGTGTGTTCTGACTGGTGTGTGTTCTGGTGTGTGTTCTGACTGGTGTGTGTTCTGACTGGTGTGTGTACTGGTGTGTGTTCTGGTGTGTGTTCTGACTGGTGTGTGTTCTGGTGTGTGTTCTGACTGGTGTGTGTTCTGACTGGTGTGTGTTCTGACTGGTGTGTGTACTGGTGTGTGTACTGGTGTGTGTTCTGGTGTGTGTTCTGACTGGTGTGTGTTCTGGTGTGTGTTCTGACTGGTGTGTGTTCTGACTGGTGTGTGTACTGGTGTGTGTTCTGGTGTGTGTTCTGACTGGTGTGTGTTCTGGTGTGTGTTCTGACTGGTGTGTGTTCTGACTGGTGTGTGTTCTGACTGGTGTGTGTTCTGACTGGTGTGTGTTCTGGTGTGTGTTCTGACTGGTGTGTGTTCTGACTGGTGTGTGTTCTGACTGGTGTGTGTACTGGTGTGTGTTCTGGTGTGTGTTCTGACTGGTGTGTGTTCTGACTGGTGTGTGTTCTGACTGGTGTGTGTACTGGTGTGTGTTCTGGTGTGTGTTCTGACTGGTGTGTGTTCTGACTGGTGTGTGTTCTGACTGGTGTGTGTACTGGTGTGTGTTCTGGTGTGTGTTCTGACTGGTGTGTGTTCTGGTGTGTGTTCTGACTGGTGTGTGTTCTGACTGGTGTGTGTTCTGACTGGTGTGTGTACTGGTGTGTGTTCTGGTGTGTGTTCTGACTGGTGTGTGTTCTGACTGGTGTGTGTTCTGACTGGTGTGTGTACTGGTGTGTGTTCTGGTGTGTGTTCTGACTGGTGTGTGTTCTGACTGGTGTGTGTTCTGGTGTGTGTTCTGACTGGTGTGTGTTCTGACTGGTGTGTGTTCTGACTGGTGTGTGTTCTGACTGGTGTGTGTTCTGACTGGTGTGTGTTCTGACTGGTGTGTGTTCTGACTGGTGTGTGTACTGGTGTGTGTTCTGGTGTGTGTTCTGACTGGTGTGTGTTCTGACTGGTGTGTGTACTGGTGTGTGTACTGGTGTGTGTTCTGACTGGTGTGTGTTCTGACTGGTGTGTGTACTGGTGTGTGTACTGGTGTGTGTACTGGTGTGTGTTCTGACTGGTGTGTGTACTGGTGTGTGTTCTGGTGTGTGTTCTGACTGGTGTGTGTTCTGGTGTGTGTTGGCAGGGCTTCGCCACCATGACTCTGAGCTGCTCTCAGGAGATGCACAACATCGGCTTCGCCTGGCGCGGTCTGAAGGAGCAGCTGGGAGACGAGATCGACGAACACATCCGGCGGATGACCTTCCTCAAGGGCAAGAAGGTGCTCACACACACACACTAAACACACTCCACACACACTCCACACACACACTCCACACACACACTTCACACAGTGATAGTCTCAGATGCAGAATGGAAAAGTATGGTCGTGTATAAAGTATAAAACTGACTTAACACCCAGATGGGGTCACTGAAGGGTCACTGTAAAACGCTCCACATCACAGGAGAGTGTAGACGAACTGAATCCACACGAGCCTCGGCGCTCTGGAGCTGGAGTGGAAAGGTCTTGGTTTTCTGCATGGGAAAGATGCGATGTGTAACGTGTTTGTGTTTGTGTTTCTCTCAGGGTGTGTGTTTCGACGTCCCGGCCGCTAAACTGAAAGAGATCCAGGTATGTGTGTGTGTGTGTGTGTGTGTGTGTTTGGAGTCGTTTGTAAAGCGACTCGATAGACGTGTCTGTACAAACGTCCAGCTGATCCCGTTCCCCAAGCCACTCGCTCTCGGGTTTCACTCAAGCACACGTGTGTGTGTGTGTGTGTGTGTGTTCGTGTTCGCTGACTCAGCTTGTTTCTGTCGGTGTTCATGACAGCAAACTTTGATTTTAGTTTTTGTCAGTCCTTTGACTAAAATGCCCTTGATCTCAGAAGTGCGAGATATAAACATGCAACTCTGAGATGAAGTCAATAAAACTCCACAGTTATCTTTTAAAGTGTGTTATTCTGTGGCGAAAGCAGCTTCCCTCGTTTCATGACTTTTCGAAAGAGGAAACGAGTACAGAGAGATCGATTACACGATCAGAAGAGACAAAGATGACACATTTAATACCAAGCTAATAAAACAAAGTATATTGTTATAAATGTGTATATATTTTAGTCATCTGAATTGTTTGTTGATGTTATTCAAACGTGCGCATCATCCACACACACACACACACACACACACACACACACACACACACACACACCAGTTCTGGCCAATTCCCCCCACCGGACATTTCGGTCTAGTTTTTTATCCGTTGATGAATGTTTTTGTTTAGTCTTCATCTGTGAAGGTGACTAAGATAAAGCTATTAAAGGTGCAGTGTGTGATATTCAGGAGGATCTGTAGATATCATGAACACAACTGTGTGTTCAGTGGTGTGTAAACGCTTTGCATGATGAACCGTTATGTTTATTAGCTTATAATGAGGCGTTTCTCGCTACACACACCGCTGGTCCACTAACATCCACATGTTTCTACTAGTGTTGCTACTTCAAAAGTATCGTGATTCTCGGAGATTGAAAACCTCACGATACCTAAATTTATCAGTATCGATACTAATAATGTCGTGAGGCTAACTCGATAATGTCGTGAGGCTAACTCGATAATGTCGTGAGGCTAACTCGATAATGTCGTGAGGCTAACTCACGGCACACGTGATACTGTGGCCGCGGTCAGTAGCGAAGTGGCAATCCGGAGCGTCGGGACTGTTCCCGGTGGGCCGCTAGTGTTTCGAGGCCGCGAGGGCCGGTCTGATAGTTATACATTTTAAGTTCTTAGCAACACAATCCGGCGGACTGGTGTGCGGCCGCTGCCCGCGCGCGTCCGAGTGAAGATGGTGCGCGACTGCGCGAGCTGCAGAAGAAACTGTATCCATGCAACTGATAGCAGCGAAAAAGAGTGATCCGCTTGCTTTAAAAAAACACAGATTTTAGCGTTAGATCTCGTATTTAATAGCCAACTAAATGAATGCTCTGCTAGCATGTTTTATTTATTTTTGTATTAGGTGTACAACTTTCACCCCCAACTTTCATAGATAGCATAAATAATTTGCAAGCTGCTAAAATAAAGCATACAAAACATCAGCTAAAATGATCTATCGGCTACATGATTATAATCAGAGCGTGAGCATGTGTGTCAGTGATTTATTTATATGAGGTGATTTCAGCATTAAAGAGCAGACCTACAGGAGCTGCATGTGAAACACATGCCGAAAAAGTATCGAAATCGCAATTCTTGACTTGGTATCGGTATCAAAACAATAATTTTGGTATTGTGATAACACTAGTTTCTACGGTGGCCCTGAGTGGACACGCGTTTCGTCACTGTTGTTCTTCATGATAAGTCAGCGAATAAAACACTCACACAATGATGAACAGTAACTATAATTTTCGCAATTATGTCGTTTTGCTGAATAATTAAGTAAACCTTATTCCTTAATTTATCTTTGTAAAGAAACCTCATTGTTTAACTGGCTACTGACGACGACAACACTTCCTGTCGGCCACCGTAACTTCTGTTAGGTGCAGTTCACAACCTCACCACTAGATGCTGCAAAACATACACACTGCACCTTTAACATTGGCTCTGACTGGATCTCAGCCCTGACGAACATTTACGTCTAGTTTTTTTATTCGTTGATGAAAATGTCAGCAGGTTTTTGTCATTCAGAACTGGTTTTAATTTAGTTCTCGTCTCATTTTCGTCTATGAAAAAGAATTTGTTGACAAAAAATGATGCCGAAAATGCTTGTTCAAGGAAAAGAATGCTGTTTTGTGTGTGTGTGTGCAGGATAAATGGCAGGACGGCCGGCGCTGGCAGCTCTCCGTCGCCACAGAGCTCCCCGAGCTGGAGCAGAACCCTCATCTCACGGGCGAGCGCACGCCGGGGGGCTTCGGGGGCCGAGGGGGACGAGGAGGCTTCGGGGGCCGAGGAAGAGGAGGAGGAGGACGAGGACGGTCCTTTGGCTCTAGGGGTGGCGGTGGCGGCTTCGGCGGGAAGCGGGGACGAGGAGGCGGTCAGAAACGCAGCTTCAGTCGGGCGTTCGATTACTGATGGACTGATGGTCCGACAGACTGTCCTGTTTTTACTGCCGTTTCATTCACGTTCACTCTCGCTGGAGCGTGACGGCCCATGAAATACGCTGATGGCTTTTACTTGCAGTTGTGTCGTGTATATGATGACTTCCACTGATATTAAAGTGGTTGAACTGCAGCACGACTGTTGGTTTGTGTGTTTGGCTCGGGAGGGCCGGTTCACTGGCTCGCGCTCTTACATGGGCTTCAATGAAGTGCGAAATCATTTTTTTACTGCAGAGACTGAATCATAATTATTTTACAGTCAATCCTATGGAAGCTTGTTTCCACCGTGGAAATAAAATTTAAAATATATTTTTTTCTCGCAATTCTGACTTTTCTAATTCTGACTATTTTTGAGTTTGTCACAATCCTAATGGTGCGTTCACACCGGACGCGAATGATTTAAATGTTAAGTCAATGCAAAGACGCGTTACGTGTGTAAAACATTCCTGCGGCACGAATGAGGCGTAGAGCGCGGCGCGGTAGACCTGAATATGCCTCATTAGCTCGTCAAGTTCGCGAGAATTGAGCATCTGGCGCATTAAGCATGTTAAGCGCGAATGATTTAGTTAGTGCTATTTGTGCATTCACACGTTTGATGTGAATTCAACGTTGAAAAATCTGAACTTTGGCGTCAATTCGCACCGCGTTACCCAATCAGGAGCCTAGCTGCTTGCTCACTTGAAGAATCTGGATGCTTCAATAAATTATTTTGTAATATGACTAAATGCATGGTGTGTTTCTAATCCACAACAAAGCAAATATTTTATCACTTAACTTGATTTCAATATACGAGACTTGTTCATTTTGTATTGAATGTTATTCATTCCATATGTAGATTATATTAAATATTATTATGATGTGAAGACAACCGAAATCACAGGACAGTTGAATAACTTTTGGAGGCTGGCTCTATCATCAAAACAAACATAAATGACAGATTAGATGGATGAAGGCAGGGGTGATCTTCGCTCCGATGCGGGACAACAGGTCGTCAAACTGGGCGCGGGACAGGCGGAAGTACCGCTGACAGCGGCCGTCATCCAGCGCAGCTCCTGGAGCGAGCAAATGGTGAAACTCACCAAACGGTTCGCCTCCGAAGGGTCCGGTGGACTCAAATACGGCGGCGATGATCCCCCACATCACTCTCCAGAGCAAAGAGCGGTGACTCTCTCAATGAATGCTCCATCAACAGAAAAAAGATGGCCGCCAACGGGTTTCAATTCTGATTCTGAAGTGCGTCAAATTTGCGTCTACCGCATCCAGTTTGACACGCTTGACCACTTTTTGTTAATTCGCGCGTCAACGCGCGTAAAAACAAATTTGAAGCGAAATGTATGCGTGTCAGTTTCATTCTTGACGCTTGAATTACCACAAAGTGGTCAAGACGCGGTAGACGCGAATTTGACGCGCTATTCGCATCCGGGTGAACGCACAGTAAGGATTAAAAAGTGTGAATATTGAGATTAAAAGTCAGTTTTTGTTAAAGTCCCCCTCTGGTCAATCATTGTATCCCTTAACTCATCTGTGATCACCAAAATGATATTTAAATGTTTTTTCCTTGAGAAAATGTCTTCATGCCTTAAAATATCTTGAATGTAACTCGACACCCTCGCCTCATTTAGTATGTGTGGTTCTATGAATATGTAAATAAGCCCCGCCCCCACTCACTCTCCCACTGGTTGACGATCACACGTTGATCTGATTGGTTACAAGGTGGTTTGTGACGTCAGAAACACCAGCGATTTCAAAGCGTGTTTTTGAGACTGAAAAACGCCACAGAAAAACGCTTGCTGAAGCTCTGCTAAAAGATTTATTTACGGAGAACAGAAAAAACACCCCCAAGTGTTTGGGTGCACGTGCACTCCCATACTGAAAAGTTTATGAGCGCGCTTCCCGAGCGCCTATTTGAACATAGAGGATTTGACATAACGACCACAAGCGCGCAAAAGACGCGATACGTGAACTAATCAGGAGATCCCCTTGACATCGCTTCTGCGCACGGCACCTTCTCAGCAAGCAGGGCGCCATTGCCAATAATTGAATTGAAATGATAAAAAATAGAAAAACTTCGCGGCACAGAGGATTTTTTTTAACTGCTCGTGCCGCCCCCCATGTGACATGAAGAAATGCCGCCCTGGGCGACTGCCCGGTTCGCCCGTGCCTAGAACCGCTACTGCCATGTGTTTTTGTTTCATAATTGGAAACGAGCTTTCATAGAGTTTCGCTTAACCAGCTAATCAAGGTCTTCAGGATTGGCCACCAGACGCTGCAGGGCAGGATCGAGCGTTCCTGCAGTTCTTTACGTTTAATCACATTTTTGTCCTTTGTGTTCATTTGGGAATGAGGGCGACACGCAAATGAATCCACAGAATGAACTTTATTAAAAGATTTGTAAAATAAAAAGGCTGATATCTTCTCAGGGAACTCGTGTCACTGATCAGTGACCCGCTGTAAACTCAGGAAACCTCTGACTCGTGTTGGTTCTCGGCTGAAGGCGAGCGCTGGCGTGTGATGCGGTGTCGATCAGTCGTATTGGCCGGAGGAGCTGTTGTGAACGTGACAGTCTGACTGGAAGGAGTATCCAGAAAACTCCATCGTCTCACCTGAAAGCAGAGCCGTTCACAGGTTTCACGTCTACATTCGCTAACAGAGAGTTCTCCGGTACGCAAGTTTAGGATGTGAAGATGTTCCTTACACAGGCTTCCCATCCACATGGAGTTGGGTCTCCAGCCTCGCTCGCTCTCGTACGGCGGACTCCAGTGGTCCAGGGTCTTCAGGTGATCCACGATCTGCAGGAGAAGAGCACATGGCCTTATGGGAGCTCATGAAGTTACCACCAACCAGACCCAAAAATAAATCCCATATTGACAGAAAACGAGCTGACGACAAGATTATATGTAAAATTTGGAGATCTAGCATTATGAGAGATTTATTGGCTGGTTGTTTTTGACCTGGAACACCACATTGAGTAATAGATTTCCAGCACAACACAAAAGAACAGTGTAAACCAGTGTGTGAAGACTTGCGGCTCTGGAAGTGTTCTGGGCGACGGATACAGACGCAGTGTCTGCTCGACCGGGGAGGGATTCCAGACAGCAGGTTAAGCAACTTAACCCGGGTAAGTTTACTCCGAGGAAACCGTTAAACTCAACCTTTTCTTCCAGAATCTGAAGTTAGTTTCAGGGTAAGTAGCCGTTGCAACTAAACACTATAAAACCTATTGAAAATGGTCCATGAAGACATGAGAAGATATTTGGTGTTTATTGTTCATCGCTCTCACCTTCAGCACTGCTTCTGTCTGCTCGTGCTCCTCTGTCCTCTCCATCGGCAGTCCTGCACAGGAATCAGTGGTGTTAACCCTTACAGTGCTGGTCTGGTCTGGTCTGGGCGAGAGTAAGAGCGGTACTGTACCCTGAGCGCAGTGGATGGCCGGCCTCTCCTCCTCAACACACTTGGGGAGATCCTCTTTTCTCAGCGCTTCTGCGGGGAAACCGCCTCGGTCGTCTGAGAGCTTCCAGAAGGCCTCTGAGGACACACGGGAGAGATGCGCATGCTCAGACTGCTGCGGACGCAGGGTGGTGTTTGAGTTATTGGTAAGTACCTGTAAATCTCTCCAACGGTAAGTTCCTTTGTGTCGGTGGTGGAGGCGACGCTGCTTTACTATCGGTTTCCAAACACCGTAATGCTGAAGACAAACACGTCACATCACATCAGTCTTATTCATGCATTAGTAAAACTCACCCAAATCACATTTCAACAATTCATGCAAAACAGTATTGTTAGTGAATGCATTGTTGGCTATATTTGAAAAATTGCTTTTTGAAAGTCGTTTTGTAGAAAAGCTTGTTTCCGTCACAGTACTACAAATTTAAAAGGTAATTCTGACTTTATCGCATTTGGAATTTTCATATTTCGCAATTCTGACTTTTTCCTCGCAATTGCAAGTTTATATCTAGCAATTCTCACTTTTTCCTCAAGTTCATTTCTCGCAATTCTGACTTTTTAAATCTTGCAATTGTCACTTTTTTTATCGCAATTGAATTCTGACTTTATCGCATTTGGAAGTTTGGATCTCACATTTCTGACTTTTTCCTCGTAATTGCAAGCTTATACCTTGCAGTTGTGACTTTTTATCTCAGAATTGCGTGTTATAAAGTCAGAATTGTGACTTTTTATCTCAGAATTGCGTGTTATAAAGTCAGAATTGTGACTTTCTGACCGTTTCCTCGCATTTGCAGGTTTATTTTGCAGTTCTGACTTTCTTACAATTGCAAGCTTATATCCCGCAATTCTGACTTTTTTCCTCCTTTTTATTCTGTGGCGGAAACAAGCTTCTATAATATTTGGATAAAAGCGTCCGCTAAATCAATACATGTATACAGATGCATTTTTTCTGTTACTATATGTTTGTTTAAACCAGAAATATATTAATTAGTTATCCCGAAAGTTTATATGAGCAAATACCTTTGCGTCTCTTTATTGTTTTGCTGTGTGGAAGGAGAATATAAACTCTGAAAGCATTGTGGCCCTTCTTGATACTTTTGTCCTGAAGCTCTTTGACGTCCGTCAGGGAATTGAGTGCGCATCGGAAGTTTGCTTTCCATGTCTTGGGATCGGGTTTGTCTATGCCAGGTTTGTATCTCCCTAAAATCCATGAAGGGAGATCTGTTTGCATGATTGGCAATATTTTGAGGAAAGAACCAATATTTACAGAGTGTTTGGTGAAAGTGCATGCAGTATACATTGTTGCAGACATGAACGAGCTGATCTTGAAGGTTCACCTGTTCAATGTTAACAGCCTAAGAAGCTGATCAGAGGTATAGTGACCACAAACTATTCAGATGTACTGCAATTAAAAATGTAAACAAATTGTTGCATTATATATCAAAATATATTCTATATATAAATACAGCACCATTTTAGTCAAACATTTCACAGCATAAAATAGAAAAAAGAGGACAAAAGGTTTCTGATAACATGTTGAACATGATAGTTATTGTGATTCTCTTCACATCGAGATCAGTTGGGTAAAAGTGGCTTGGAAAAGTGAAGTTAATTCTGAGAAAAGCTCTGGAGCTGCTTCATTGGATATTTCGTATCTAATGAAAAGACACTTTTTAGTGCCACTTTAGTGTCCAAATGCTTTTTGGGGCCGCTTGTCTGGAATCCGATATTGTGGATGAGTTTCTAGTAGTCTCGAAACATCGAGTGAGAAATGACCGTACAGCAAATCTGCAGTCACCAGGTTCAGACCTGGGCAATTTTAACGGAGCTGGTGTCGTTTGGTTACCGATGTTCAATGCATGTGCTACTATGCATGTAAATAGCAGATTGTTAACAGTAAGCATTATCATTCTTCAAAATGAAGTTCTGAAGAACTATTATTCTGATTATTTGGGGGAAATTTGCAAGTACACTCTTAAAAATAAAGTTTCCAAAAAAGGGGTTTTGTAGCAACGCAATAGAATAAATTTTTTGGTTCCCCAAAGCACCTTTCAGTGGTCAGGGGCCCGTTTCAATAAGGAGGTTCAACCAACTCTGAGTTAAAGCTTGAACTCAGAGTTAACTTACCCTGAGATGGGAAACTCAGAGTTTTCGGTTACAGAACAGCTGAAATGAGTTAGTTCAATCAACTCTGAGTTGACTGACTCTGAGTTAAGCGCTTGCACCACAGCTATAAAAAGCCATTATCAATGGAGCGCAGATATTACGAGTCACCATGGCAACAGCGCCAGACAAAAAGAGGTGTTGGGTATAATTAATTACCAAGTAATCTAAATATTGTAATTTAATTAAAGGGATTACTCTTAATTCTTCTTTAATTTAAAATAAAATATGATGCAATTACACTAAATAGGCTACTGCATAAACTATAGACCAATTCAGTATAAAACAATAGTGGATTTAGCATACATTTTTAAAAGGTATATTTTTATATAACCTTCTCCCTCTACACACTTTGATCAATTCAAGAATAATTCATGCAATTGTATTGTTAATTTGAAAGCATTAAAAGTGCAGTTTCTTGTCTCTCCTCCTTGTATTAATCAAGTGGTTGAGGTTGATATAGGATTTAGTAATATGTAGACCAATACTTTCTAGAGATAGTAATTATTACATTAATCTAACTACACCGTTGAAGATGTCATTTGTTGTTAATAATTCATAACTATTTTAGAGTAACTGTTATAATATCAGAGGTGAAACTGGAAGAATGTTATTCAACCTAAAGTAGTCTACTATTACTTTGATACATTTTTACTTAAGTAAAAGTAAAAATACCAGTCTAAAAAATCTACTCAAGTAAAAAGTAGTTAATTTAAAACATGAGTAAAAGTTGCTGAGTAACTTGTTTAACAGCGGGGGTGGGGTGGGGGACTCCCCCATGTGGGGTTGTAACGTATGAGAGTTTCACAGTATGAGAACCGTCTCAGAAAATATCACGGTTTATGGTATTAAACAATTGTTAAATATATAAACTGCATTATTAAATTACGGTTATTATTTTCATCAGTTAAAATGACAGTTAAATAAATTAAACATTTGTTCAATAAAACATAATATCAACTAACTTCAATAATTGATTATGATTATGATTGACATCTTATTTTTTATCATGAATAACTTATTAAATTTTATTACAATTTTTTCAATGATTTAATAGAAATATATTATCCAAAACAGTGGTAATCAAATAAAAGTTTAGCAAATGTTTTAATCCTTTAATTTTTTGGCAAAGTGCTGCAAAACAGATTTAGTCAATTAAACCATGGACAAACAATATATATATATATATATTCCTTAAAGAATGTGTAAATACATTTTAGTATTATTGTTGGTGTTTAAACAGCACTTAGGTTCACAGAGTAAGTTACCATGGTAACTGACTCTGAGTATAAGTTACCTCTCTTTCAGAAACGGGCTTGACTTACTCTGCTTTCTCGGGTTTGATATACCCCCCTTTCTGAAACGGAAACCCAGAGTTTCCCTCATTTCAGGGTTAACATACTAAGAGTTTTCACTTAACCTCCTTTTTGAAACAGGCCCCAGATCTTTAAAGAACCATGTTTTTCTCAGTGTGTAAAACACTTTAAAATATAAAGAACCTTTGGTTACACTGTTTTTTACCAATTTTTGCCATTTTGAGACGTCCGAGATTATTTTGAGACGTCCGTCACTTTACCTGTGTGCATCGCCCAGTTTCGGAACAGAGTCGCGTCCTTCTCGATGTTCCAGCCGTGTCGGGCCGCATGTTTCCAGGGAATCTGGAAAACTCTGGCTGACTGCAGTGTAAAGAGAGCACAGAAATATCTACAGTCTTAGAAAAACAAAAAGATTATAGAGCCCTATAGAACTCTATCGAGCCGTTTCTTCAGATCTGTATTGTAGGGTATGTGATATGATTAAAATCTTTCCGTTAAATTTACGGTTAAAAAAAAACGTCAGCAACATTTTAGGTTTTTAGAGTTAAATTAAATTTGCAGCAACAACTATTTAATTATCTAATATAATGTTATTATACCAACCTATTGAAGCAATATATATAATATCTGTTTTATACCAAAACAATGACAGCCACAGCCACCAATCACAATGGAGATGAGAGTCATTATGTCATTATTAGTCAAAGCTAATATAAAGAAGCTGCACAGTGTCATACACACAAACACTAAACACCATCATGGTAGCATGATTACCATTAAAAAATGCAATAAAAATTAATTTGACATCAAATGTAACGTAAAACCCTAATGTACATAACTGATCTTTGAGGAATCGTATTTGTTTCAACAAAAAAACACATCAAATGTGTGGGAATGTCAATTTACGTTTTTTTTTATTTTTTTTTTTCACTGTAAATTAAACGATGACTTGTTCTTTTTCACTTCCACGTCCCGGTATTTTACTGTAAAATTAGCTTAAAGGTATATTTAGATCTATCACAGTTATTCATAGTATGGAAACTTTTTTTAACCAATCAACTGTAGCATTTTTACAGTTTTACCGTATTTTACCGTTAAAATCACAATAATTTTTTACAAATCAAACCCTGTAAGTGTGGAGCATCAGATCGGACCTTGTCTAGCCACACGACTCCAGGGTATCTGCCCGAATCGATCTGTTCCTCCAGCCACGGCCGTAAGCGCAGGCGTCCCTGATGCATCTTCAGTTCTGGTGCGAGTGTGCTTCACTCCTGAGTCTCCCAGGTGTTCACTCGATGCAGTCATGAGCGGCACACACTGAAACACATCACTGACAGTCACATTAGCAACAGGAAACATCACACCTCACTCGCTCTGCTGGAGTCAAAATTGAAATCTCAGCGTCCCCGTACCTGCACAAACCGGTTTGGAGGGTTTCCTTCCAACCGCAGGAAGATTTCTGTGGTATTGAGGGGCCGACCTCAGTCACGCCTCGTCGATCCGACGCTTCTGATGTCAAACCTGCTATACATCAGTTCAGAGGAGTCACAAAGTCATTATTACTGCTGGGACAAACAACTCAACCAAAGCACTGCAGAAGAACTAATCTGGCATCTGTGTGCAGCTCAATACGCTGAGATGTCTTATAGTGGCATATTTGCATAAGAGTAACTCGTTAGATGCTTATCAGTCAATCTCAGTAATGTTGGTGAGTCATTCTTTGCTTTGACTGATTTCCTGTGAACTTCATGCATCTCAGGTATTTTCCAATGAAACAATCTTTGGTCTCACTCTTGTCGTGTGCAAAGATGTTGTTCAACTTCCAGAAAACAAACAAACACAGCTTTTCTTCAACCAATCAGAAGGCTGTAGTTTGGTATCAGATAAAAGATAAAAACATTATGAATCTGGACCAGCTCTGATTAGCTGTTTGATAATACAGGTCAATGAGGAGAGTAGCTCACGTATTCTCTCACTTTTTTAGGTACACCTGTTCAACTGCTGGTTAATGCAACTGTCTAATCAGCCAATCACAGGACAGCAAATCAGTACATGTACAGTAGGTGTACTCAGTACATGTAGGTGTGTAGACATGATCAACTGAGCTTCAGAATGAGGAAGAAATGTGATTTAAGTGACTGAACGTGGCATATGGATGAGTGTTCCAGAAACAGCTGATCTGCTGGGGTATCAGGCATAGCCATCTCTAGTGTTTATGATGGTCTGAGAGAAAGAGGAAATATCCCGTGGGAGAAAATGCCTTGTTGATGCCCGAGGTCAGTGGAGAATGACCAGACAGGTTCAGCTGATAGAAAGGCAGCAGTAACTCAAACTAGAAAGTTCTTTTCCTGAAGAAAATGTAAGTTGTGCTTGGAGTGGCACAACATCGGAACTTGGTTGCTAGGGTGTTTCTAGGCTGTTGCTAGGGTATACTAGATGGTTGTTAGGGTTTTGCTAGGTGATTGCTAGGGTATTCTGAGTGGTTGTTAGGGTGTTGCTATGCAGTTGATACGGTACTTGGCATGGTTGCTAGGCAGTTATTATGGTATTCTAGGTGGTTGTCAGGGTATTACTAGGCGGTTGCTAAGTTGTTCTAGAGGGTTTCTGTGGTTTTGCTTAGTGGTTGCTAGGATATCCTGGGTGGTTGCTAGGGTGTTGCTAAGCAGTTGCTAAGATGTTCTGGGTGGTTGCTAGGGTGTTGCTGAGATGTTCTGGGTGGTTGCTAGGTTATTGTTTGGTGGTTTCTAAGGTGTTCTGGGTGGTTGTTATGTACTTGTTTAGTGGTTGCTAGGATATCCTGGGTGGTTGCTATGTGGCTTGCTATGGTAACATGGGTGGTTGCTAGGGTGTTGCTGTGGTAACATGGGTGGTTGCTAGGGTGTTGCTAAGCAGTTGCAAAGATGTTCTGGGTGGTTGCTAGGGTGTTGCTTGGTGGTTTCTAAGGTGGTTACTCAGATGGTTACTATTAAGTTTTTATAGAGTTTTTAGCATGTGCTTAGCCTGATTTAACACTTAGCTAATCACTCAAAAGAGTCAAAAGAGCCAGCCCCCATCTCCATACGATGTTCTGATGCAGAGATATAGGTTTTCCCCTACGGTTGTTAGGGTACTCGGTTTAATTGCTAGGGAGTGGCTTGGTAACTGACAGTGATGATGTTACTCCAAAGTCTGCTTGTCAGTATGAATGATATAAATCAAACACAACTCCTCTATGACGTTCAGATTTGAAGATATTCCTCTTTGGATTTTGGTTGCTAGGGTGCTTGACAGTGGTTGCTAGGGTGCTCGATAGGGGTTGGAATTTGGATTAAAAAGGGAGTCTAACCTGGAACTAGCAAGGCATACCTAATAACGTACGTACCCAATGTTTGAGTCTTTTCTGCAGCTCGGGTAGAATATCTCAACCTTCAACCTTAATCTGGTCTGGAATGACATCATTCATCTGTGTCAGCTTATGTTTACTCAGACCTGCATCATTAAACACAAGGCATCATCCCTAATGTAATCCAAGAGGGAAACAGCAGCAGAACATGCCAGGACAATAACTAATGAGGAACTAAAGAAATCACAGATTATGTACACACAAGATGACAAACAAATGAAAGCAGACTCAGGGGAAACTAAAGTGTAACCAAGGAAACAAACACATGAAGTAAAAACAACAATGGGAACAAAATAAACTAAAAGTGCCAGAAGACCATAGCCTAAATGTTACAGTAATGCAGTGATTCCTTCATTGAACTGAGTTTGTTTTTATCCATTCATCCACCTGTTTATAAATGATTGCTCAGTTGATTTGTAATTTCACAGCACACATGAGCCCCCATTAACTTCACTTCACACACTGACCCAATACAGGACCAACATTACCAAAAACTGCACAGCCCCAGCCAGAGCTTTTTAACATGATTTGTATTCCATTGATCTCGGTAGTTCGCTGTTCTGGTGTTTCAGAGTCTCCTCAGTGTTAAACCGAGCCGCAGAATCTTTACAGAAATGTCATGTGATTTTTCTTCTTGTGGCTCGCCATCCCCCGTCCCAACCCGTGTTCCAAGAACGTTCTGTGAATGTTCCCATTAAGTTATCAAAACGTTATTATGGAATGTTCTCTAAATGTTAAAAAAAAATCTAAGTTATATATGAAGAGTTCAGATGCAAAAGCCTCTAAATGCCATTTGAAATTTTCTTCTTTAATGATGTTGTTTATCAAGCTTGTATATTTAAGTTCAGTGATTTCACTTAAATAACAATTTATTAATTGTTTATGTAATTATCATTGCCATTTAAGTGAAATTACTGAACTTAAATATACAAGCTTGATAAAAATTATCATTCTAGAAGAAAATTTCAAATGGCACGTAGAGGCTTTTGCATCTGAACTCTTCATATATATATATATATATATCTATATGAATATCAGATGTGGACTCCACGTGTGCCAGATGTGGGCCGGATCTGGGCCGACACCATGTTGCTCTTTTTTGTGGTTAAATGAGCGTTAAGAAAACATTAAACTTTAGAAATCTTCAAACATAATGGGAATGTCCTGAAACAAGGAGGAACATTTAAAAAACATTAGATGATGTCCAACTAAAAGTTTTTCGGAAAAAAACATGGCATGAATGATTTATAAATAATGTTTATTAATGCTAAATGTTGTGTTGGCTTGAACTGTTACGCTGTTAATATGCTCTCCCAGAACTAGACAGTATTGATAGTCTGCAATTATTTTACGGACTGGTCTAAAGTCGCATTGAACTGAAATGATGTATTATTATTGTTATTATCAGTATTGGTATTGTTAATATTTCTGCTGCTATACCACTGTCACTTCTGTCAGGACGACTATTGTGCCAGAACTAATGCTACACTTGATTATTATTATTACTACTTACTACAAATATTAATATTTTTATGATTGTTTCAAATTGTCTAGATATCTGTTAATCACTAAAAAATAGATAATAAAAAATGTTATCACACTGGAATAACCTATTCATTAAATTGATTACTGTACCTGTAAACACTATCTATATTTCTTTATATTTAGTTTGTTTGTTTTTTCGTTTTTTTATCCCCTTTATGTGTACTTGTGTTTGTCATTTTGTCTATTACTTTGTATGCCACATGTCTTGTTCATAAAAAAAAAAAAAAAATGCTCTGCCACTAGGGGTCGCTATTATCCTGGAGCGTTTAGCTACTTCACACGTTACTTCTGCGTTTTCTTTTATTGGTACTAATGTAAGATACAACACTAACGTTTGGAGAGCATTTTAAAGGGCAGATAACTCTGAATGAACGCTCTACTACTGTTACTGTAAGAAACGTGTGCTCTGTGTTCCCAGTCCGCGCTCTGCTGGTGTAGTTCCCCTGTCAGCCACCAGAGGCCCTCAGTTAAACTCTCTCTGTTAAACTCTCTCTCTCTCAGTTTAACTCTCTCTGTTTCTCTCTCAGTTTAATGCTCTCTATTTAACTCTCTCTCACTGTTAACTGTCTCTGTTGGCCGTTTGTTCATGATGTTCTTGTGTTTCTTCAGTTTTCTTCAGTTCAGCTTTATGTCATTTGTAATATAAGCCCCGCTGGTCTAGACTACTGCTACCTACATTTCTTTGCCCTCATCATCTTGCAGTTAATGTTTGTTTGTTTGTTTGCTTGCTTCTGCTGACCTCTGCCTGTGTGTTGGACTTTGTTCTGTCCGCTTTAGGATCCTCCAGTGTGTGGCTTCACTGCTGTCTCATTCAGTGCATTATCTGATAAACACTGATGTCACCTCTGGGAACAAGGTAATTACTCTCAGTTCTCAAATAAACAGTTGCACTGACTGATGGATTTTGCATAGATGTTGTACACACACACACACTCACTCACTCACTCAATCATTTGGGATCAGTGTGTATTGTGTCACTGAGAGGTTTTATAAAAGTTAAACTCACGTCCTCAAAAATCAAGCCCTAAAGTGTTTTTAACATGAAAAACCAAGCAGATCTCCTGTCCATCATCATCTGTCCCTGATATACAAGACCATATTTTAGTGTTTGTCTTCTGTAGTGTTCATGTTTTTAAACATTATCTTATATCTAAATCAAAAAATCTTTGTGTAAAAAGTCAGTTTTTCATAAAAAAGTACAAAACTTGCCTCTGCGATAAAGTGGAGTTGAACATAAATAAATGTATTTTGCTACATTCCACCACTGGTTATTTGGAAAATTAAACTAACAAAATTGATTGTCACAACATTTACAAATTGTCTCTAACTATCTGCTTCTCAATGACAAATTTGAGTTAAATATGTTCACCAGAGAATTTATTTAAGAGAATAAACTATATAAAATTGCATTTTGGTAATATTTACATCTTTACATTTACATTTATTAATTTAGCAGGCGCTTTAATCCAAAGAGACTTACAAATTAGAACAATAGAAGCAGTTAAACTAACAATAGGACAACAATACGAAAGTGCTATATTCTCAGTTGAATCTAATGCAATACATGTACTTTTAAAAAATATAAATATATATTAATAGATAGAGAAGAGAAGAGGTGTTAGTATTAATGGATCAAGTGCTGCTGAAAAAGATGCGTCTTCATCCGTGTCTTGAGAATGGCCAGGACTCCGTCAGCAGCTCGGGTTGAGTTTGGCAGCTCATTCCTCCACAGGGATTAGTCCAGGTGAAGGTCGGGAAAGAGATTCTCTGACTCTTTGAGATGATGCACCCCAAGACGGCGTTCACTTGCAGAGCCCAAGTTTCTGAATAGCATGTAAGTCTCAAATAGTGAGTTTAGGTGTAGAGGAGCAGAGCCAGTGGCTGATCTGTAGGCAAACAACAGTGACTTGAATTTGATGCGAGCGGCTGTTGGCAACCAGTGCAGGATAATGAGGAGAGGAGTGATGTGATGATAACAGTGATGGATAAACCATGTTTCTGAGTGACTGATCCTAGTGATGACATGTAGATGGAGAAGAGAAGCGGTCCCAGCACTGAGCCCTAAAGCACTCCAGTAGCTAGATGATAACAGTGATGGATAAACCATGTTTCTGAATGACAGACACTAGTGATGACATGTAGATGGAGAAGAGAAGCGGTCCCAGCACTGAGCCCTGAGGCACTCCAGCAGCTAGATGATAACAGTGATGGATAAACCATGTTTCTGAGTGTCCGATCCTAGTGATGACATGTAGATGGAGAAGAGAAGCGGTCCCAGCACTGAGCCCTGAGGCACTCCAGCAGCTAGATGATAACAGTGATGGATAAACCATGTTTCTGAATGACAGATGCTAGTGATGACATGTAGATGGAGAAGAGAAGCGGTCCCAGCACTGAGCCCTGAGGCACTCCAGTAGCTAGATGATAACAGTGATGGATAAACCATGTTTCTGAATGACAGATGCTAGTGATGTCATGTAGATGGAGAAGAGAAGCGGTCCCAGCACTGAGCCCTGAGGCACTCCAGTAGCTAGATGATAACAGTGATGGATAAACCATGTTTCTGAATGACAGACGCTAGTGATGTCATGTAGATGGAGAAGAGAAGCGGTCCCAGCACTGAGCCCTGAGGCACTCCAGTAGCTAGATGATAACAGTGATGGATAAACCATGTTTCTGAATGACAGACGCTAGTGATGTCATGTAGATGGAGAAGAGAAGCGGTCCCAGCACTGAGCCCTGAGGCACTCCAGTAGCTAGATGATAACAGTGATGGATAAACCATGTTTCTGAATGACAGACGCTAGTGATGACATGTAGATGGAGAAGAGAAGCGGTCCCAGCACTGAGCCCTGAGGCACTCCAGTAGATAGATGATAACAGTGATGGATAAACCATGTTTCTGAATGACAGATGCTAGTGATGACATGTAGATGGAGAAGAGAAGCGGTCCCAGCACTGAGCCCTGAGGCACTCCAGTAGCTAGATGATAACAGTGATGGATAAACCATGTTTCTGAATGACAGATCTTAGTGATGTCATGTAGATGGAGAAGAGAAGCGGTCCCAGCACTGAGCCTTGAGGCACTCCAGTAGCTAGATGATAACAGTGATGGATAAACCATGTTTCTGAATGACAGACACTAGTGATGACATGTAGATGGAGAAGAGAAGCGGTCCCAGCACTGAGCCCTGAGGCACTCCAGTAGCTAGATGATAACAGTGATGGATAAACCATGTTTCTGAATGACAGACACTAGTGATGACATGTAGATGGAGAAGAGAAGCGGTCCCAGCACTGAGCCCTGAGGCACTCCAGTAGCTAGATGATAACAGTGATGGATAAACCATGTTTCTGAATGACAGAGGCTAGTGATGACATGTAGATGGAGAAGAGAAGCGGTCCCAGCACTGAGCCCTGAGGCACTCCAGTAGCTAGATGATAACAGTGATGGATAAACCATGTTTCTGAATGACAGACGCTAGTGATGACATGTAGATGGAGAAGAGAAGCGGTCCCAGCACTGAGCCTGAGGCACTCCAGTAGCTAGATGATAACAGTGATGGATAAACCATGTTTCTGAATGACAGACACTAGTGATGACATGTAGATGGAGAAGAGAAGCGGTCCCAGCACTGAGCCCTGAGGCACTCCAGTAGCTAGATGATAACAGTGATGGATAAACCATGTTTCTGAATGACAGAGGCTAGTGATGACATGTAGATGGAGAAGAGAAGCGGTCCCAGCACTGAGCCCTGAGGCACTCCAGTAGCTAGATGATAACAGTGATGGATAAACCATGTTTCTGAATGACAGACGCTAGTGATGACATGTAGATGGAGAAGAGAAGCGGTCCCAGCACTGAGCCCTGAGGCACTCCAGTAGCTAGATGATAACAGTGATGGATAAACCATGTTTCTGAATGACAGACGCTAGTGATGACATGTAGATGGAGAAGAGAAGCGGTCCCAGCACTGAGCCTTGAGGCACTCCAGTAGCTAGATGATAACAGTGATGGATAAACCATGTTTCTGAATGACAGACGCTAGTGATGACATGTAGATGGAGAAGAGAAGCGGTCCCAGCACTGAGCCTTGAGGCACTCCAGTAGCTAGATGATAACAGTGATGGATAAACCATGTTTCTGAATGACAGACACTAGTGATGACATGTAGATGGAGAAGAGAAGCGGTCCCACCACTGAGCCCTGAGGCACTCCAGTAGCTAGATGATAACAGTGATGGATAAACCATGTTTCTGAATGACAGACGCTAGTGATGACATGTAGATGGAGAAGAGAAGCGGTCCCAGCACTGAGCCTTGAGGCACTCCAGTAGCTAGATGATAACAGTGATGGATAAACCATGTTTCTGAATGACAGACGCTAGTGATGACATGTAGATGGAGAAGAGAAGCGGTCCCAGCACTGAGCCTTGAGGCACTCCAGTAGCTAGATGATAACAGTGATGGATAAACCATGTTTCTGAATGACAGACGCTAGTGATGACATGTAGATGGAGAAGAGAAGCGGTCCCAGCACTGAGCCTTGAGGCACTCCAGTAGCTAGATGATAACAGTGATGGATAAACCATGTTTCTGAATGACAGACGCTAGTGATGACATGTAGATGGAGAAGAGAAGCGGTCCCAGCACTGAGCCTTGAGGCACTCCAGTAGCTAGATGATAACAGTGATGGATAAACCATGTTTCTGAATGACAGACACTAGTGATGACATGTAGATGGAGAAGAGAAGCGGTCCCACCACTGAGCCCTGAGGCACTCCAGTAGCTAGATGATAACAGTGATGGATAAACCATGTTTCTGAATGACAGACGCTAGTGATGACATGTAGATGGAGAAGAGAAGCGGTCCCAGCACTGAGCCTTGAGGCACTCCAGTAGCTAGATGATAACAGTGATGGATAAACCATGTTTCTGAATGACAGACACTAGTGATGACATGTAGATGGAGAAGAGAAGCGGTCCC
>NW_024121388.1:2070372-2075372 GCF_016745375.1 Pimephales promelas | reverse complement strand
TGTGTGTGTGAGTGAGTGAGTGTGTGAGTGAGCGAGTGAGTGAGTGAGCGAGCGAGTGAGTGTGTGAGTGAGCGAGTGAGTGTGTGTGAGTGAGTGAGAGAGAGAGTGTGTGTGTGAGTGAGTGAGTGAGAGACTGTGTGTGTGTGAGTGAGAGAGAGAGTGTGTGTGTGTGAGTGAGTGAGTGAGAGACTGTGTGTGTGTGAGTGAGAGAGAGAGTGTGTGTGTGTGAGTGAGTGAGTGAGTGAGAGACTGTAGCTGTGTCTGAAACCGCTCACTCGTTCACTCATTCACTAATCCCTATATAGTGTATGGCATTTGAGTGCACTATATCTGCAAGGAGTGAAGGAGATGAAGTGAGTGAATTCGGACGCTGACGTTTACACTGTGCGTCGGAGAGTTGGAGCTGTCGCAGAAAAGGCTTCGTCACGCATACTGATAAAACTCCTTTTATCTTACATTACCTACTTTATAAAATAATATTAACAACAATAACAATCATAATGACTTTATTAGGGCCCAAGCCCTGAAAGGGCGAAGGCCCTATTGTTTTCCTTAGGATTATTATTAGGGCCCAAGCCCTGAAAGGGCGAAGGCCCTATTGTTTTCCTAACGATTATTAGGGCCCAAGCCCTGAAAGGGCGAAGGCCCTATTGTTTTCCTAACGATTATTATTAGGGCCCAAGCCCTGAAAGGGCGAAGGCCCTATTGTTTTCCTTAGGATTATTATTATTAGGGCCCAAGCCCTGAAGGGGCGAAGGCCCTATTGTTTTCCTTGGGATTATTTATTATTCTTCTTCTTCTTTTTATTTTTCTGCTACCTTTTGGGCATTTTTGGGGCCCTTAACATGCTCGAAAACTCTTGAAACTTTGCACACGGGTCAGAACCCGCGGCCATCAGAGCCGGGCTGAAGATGGTACCCGGGCGTGGCAGGGCGGCTCGTCAGCGCCCCCTGGAACGGGGTCCGAACACTTGGTCCATAACTCAAACACGCTTGTATGTAATAATATGAAACTCGGTACACATGTTGATCTCATCGTTTCATCTATACCTCGCGCTCTTACTTTTTACCCCAGCTCAACAGGAAGTCGGCTATTGAGGTTTGTTTGTAAAACGCTCGCAATGGAATGTCAAATACTCCTCCTAGAGCTTTGATCCAAATTCGACTAAAACTCAGTCAGCGTGAAGTCAAGACATTGAGGATGAAAGTTTGCGAGGGGATTTTTGATATCTCGAACGATTTGTCCGTGGCGAGGAAACGAAATCATGGCGAGAAACGTGAAACAGGAAGTGTGTTATAACTTCAGCATACATTAACTGATCTTGATGAAACTTCAGCAGTGTGTTCGCTGTAAGAGGACGATCACATGGATGTGACTATTGTGAGTCAAAGTTATAGCGCCACCAACTGGCAGCAGGAAGTGTGTCACTTTCAAAATGCTTTGATATCACCCTTTTATTTTTACCCGATTTGCTTCAAACTTCATCTGTATAATGTAAACATACGATAGATGTAGACCTGTGAATGGATTCTTGATATCTTTGAAACTGTTGCCGTGGCGACGCATCAAACTTTACCCTTCTTTTAGGATGCTTTTAGGATGCTTTTGAGACCCTTAGCATGCTTCAAAATGCATGAAACTCGACAGACACATCACATTTATTAGCCAGTAGACATGTGCAAAGTTTCAGAAACGGGCGTGGTGAGGGCTCAGTAGCGCCACCTTTTGACAAAAGTGGGGTTGTTAGTTTTAACTAGAGTTACAAAAATTGGTATGTATATTGTACTCCTCGAGCCGGACAACTTTCTAATTTACACTTATTAGCTAGGACCCACAGAAACTCAGATATTTTTGTTTGAATATGGTCACTCTGAGCCTACATGTCTCTGTGTCTTTGGCTGGCTGGCTGGCTGTCTGTGTGTGTGTGAGTGTGCAGGGGGAGGGGGCTTAACCATTTCACTGCTGTGTGTATGACCTGCATAAAGAAAATACATTTCTCAAGCCTGGTATTTTTTAAATAAGTTTTTATTTTTATTTTTTATAAGTAAAGACATATAACTAGTTTAATTGTAGTGCATTGACAATAGTTTTATATAATTAGTTTATTAATCAGATTAACTTGGTCAATAAACTTGGTCTGAAAATTTGGTCCATAAATCAAACACACTTGCATGTAATAATATGAAACTTGGTACACATATAGATCTCATCGTTTCATATATAGCCTACTTCACACTCTTACTTTTTACCCCAGCCCAACAGGAAGACGGCTATTTAGGGTTGTGTTTAAAACACATGCAATGGAATTTAAAGTATTGCTCTAGAGCACTGAACCAAATTCGACAAAACTCGATCAGCGTGAAGTCAAGACATTAAGAATGAAAAGGTGCCAAGGAATTTTTTATATCTCGAACGGTTTGGCCGTGGCGAGGAAACGAAATTATGGCGAGAAACATGAAACAGGATGTGTGTTATAACTTCAGCATACATTAACTGATCTTGATGAAACTTCAGCAGTGTTTTCGCTGTAAGAGACCGATCACATGGATGTGACTATTGTGAGTCAAAATTATAGCGCCACCAACTGGCAGCAGGAAGTGTGTCACTTTCAAAATGCTTTGAAACCAATCTCTTATTTTAACCGATTTGCTTCAAACTTCATCTGTATATAATGTAAATACACGGCAGATGTAGACCTGTGAATGAATTTTTGATATCTTTGATACTGTTGCCGTGGCAACGAATCGAACTTTAACATTCTTTTTTGATGCTTTTGGGACTCTTAGCATGCTTGAAATTGCTTGAAACTCAACAGATACATCACATTTATTAGCCAGTAGACATGTGCAACTATGGCAAAAGATTAAAGTAATGTCAAAAAAGTAAACACTAAAAGCCTCATATCTTCTAAAAATGTAATTATACATCATTTGTTTCTAAATTAAATTATACAAATATTATAACTTCCCCAATTTTTCCTTTTTTTCATTTAAGAATTATGTTTACGTTCAAAAACAGCCATAATTGTTGTAAAATTCATAAAAAAAATAATAATCTGAGTCATACGTAGTGCTATACTGCCCTCTTGTGTTCAATATCAGGTAGGCCTATTGTGTATATTCCCACCGGTTAATCAACGTGTGACTCCGCTGGGACTTGGGAGCTTTTAAATCGCTTACTTAAATCGAAAGTCGAAATACGGATGTCCGCACAAGACATTAATGGTGTGGAGTAGAGCGAGCATTTTAAATAAATTCCTATTAAGTAGGATTGAACTAAACAGAAAGAATGTTCACTCTGTTCTGCTGGTTCCTCGCTGGTGGATCATATGATTACTTTGTCATAATCTATGACAAAAATGCTTATTAAACCATATTAATAATAGATAATACACATTGCTCTTATTTTGAAAAATACATTCATGAAAAACAAGATAACAAAAATCATAAAAAAAATATAGCCATGGCTGCTATAAATGTTTGAAATGCATAGGACAGATGTTTAATGACGCAGCAACATATAATTGAAAGGCAATTAATAATCTGTCATTACGTCACTGCATTATGATATTACGGCTCCGATACGGTGCAGCACAAAGCACTTATGTGCATCCGAGCGGAGAATGATGTGCTTGAAGCCACATGAAGTTACAGCGCAGTGAATCCGTATTGAAAAGTTCAAAGCACAAAGGAAATACATATTTATGAACAGTGTATTATACATTATCTATCTCTTGCAATAGTTTATTGAGCCTTCTCTTTTAAAGGTTTTAAATTTCAGTTACTGTGTGCGTGAAGACAATATTTAGTGCTCTGACTCTAGTGTTGTGATCTAACCGACAGCGTCCGACACCCGGTAGAAAGTAACACGGTTAAGTTACAGCAATAAAGTCCAGCAAGAAAAAGTTTCTTCATTTCGAAAATATAGACATTTAGACCTTTATCTTAAAGATCAGTATAATAGGATTAACATTCAATCATCTTGAAGATCGTTTCATCATTGACTGTAACCGAATGTGACGTGCTGTTTGAATGCTGAATGGAGAATGACTGGACAGGCGCAGAGAGGGAAAAGTTTGTGTTCTTGAATTTAATGACTTAAATATTAATTTCTATATCACATAATAGCTTCAGAACACTAATAATACAGTACACAAAAAACTTTATGGTACTTTAGAAAGTTTTTGTGCCTTTTGCCTAACATAGAATAGTATATATGCACAATATAGAATTTGAATCAGCCTCGTCAAAGATGCCAGTGTCAGAGCCGATACCGATCCTGAGTATTCTAATCGCGCGCACTTCTTTTCAAACAGTCAAATTGAAATTGAAATTGAAATTGCTTGAAACTCAACAGATACATCACATTTATTAGCCAGTAGACATGTGCAACGTTTCAGGAAACGGGCATAGTGCAAGGACTAAATAGCGCCACCTTTTGAACAAAAGTGGGGTTGTTAGTTTTATCTACAGTTACAAAAATCGCTAATATACATCTGTACTCCTCAAGCCGGACAACTTTCTAATACATAGTCATTAGCTCGGACCAAGAGGAAGTCAGATATTTTGGTTTGAATATGGGAGCCTCTCTGAGCCTACATCACTGTATGGCAAGCCCTTTTAACATTTAAAAGCTAAGTTCTGCCTGTCCGGAATTAACATTGATAGATATCAACAACGTCTTTCTGTCTATTCGTAATTACATTTGGATAGTTTGTATTATCATTTAAGATATCTGTAACATAATTGTGACTAGTCGAAATGACAGAGTATGGCAAGCCGTTTTACATTTAATCAATAAAAGGCCAAAGCCTTCGCACCGCCACCCGGTGCATTTAGGTAACTAAAGGAACGGGGTTGCGGTGCCACCGGCTTGGGCCGCCACGCTGCTCGCAGCTATATTTAGGCCCAAGCCCTGAAAGGGCGAAGGCCCTATTGTTTTCCTAACGATTATTAGGGCCCAAGCCCTGAAAGGGCGAAGCCCTATTGTTTTCCTAACGA